>SDWI01003532.1:3477-14828 GCA_009193005.1 Lamellibrachia luymesi
CTTTCTCATGTCCAACCTACACTGCTCCTTAACTAATGCTGCTTTGTGTCCTCTTGTTCTACTGCCTTCTTTAAGTTTGAAGAACATATTCATATCAACATCCTCATAACCGTTCACTATTTTAAACACTTCTATTTGGTCTCCTCTTAGTCTCCTGGTCTCTAGTTTTTTCAAACTACATTGTAATAAGCGGCTTTCGTAACTAAGGTCTCTGAATTCTTGAATCATTTTAGTTGTTCTTCGTTGTATTCTTTCTAGCTTGTCTATATCCGATACGGCCTCCATGCTTGAATACAATATAATATAATATTTTATATATTCAACCGCAATTGTCAACCGCAATTGTGTTTCGATATATAACTTATAAGTGTTTGCCTCACTGAATACAGCCATATGGCTCCACTGTTAACTTGAAACTGTATTACGTAGTACCTGTTTGCATTTGTTTTGTTTTGTATATGTGTATGTACGTATACAGTTTCTAAAAATAAACTTACTCACACTCACTCACACACTCCTACTGGTAGGTTTACTCCTGATAATTTTGAGCCATTTTGCAACTCTATGTACAGGTATTGATATCCTGACCAAACGATTTCCATACTCTTTAAGGTCATGAGTTCTAATTTGGTTAAACAAATACACAATATGATAAACTTGTAAACAAATTATTTGTATAAAAAGTGTCTTGTTATAACAAGAAACGTTCATGTTATATCAACAAACAAGTTACCTATATTTATATAACAAGAAACTAGATATAACAAGATAGGTTACTAATTATTGAACATTACTCAGGATAGTTCGTTTTCATGATGATATATTTCTAGTAGCATCTCCAAAAGGTTTGTTTTACCTGTAGAGCTTTCGCCATCTTTTCAAGATGGCTTCATCAATACTAATGACGTCCTGGTAGGATGACGTCATCGTAGACGAGGGCCCCAAAACCAAATCTATCCGCACAGAAGCAGCTCTGGAGCAATTGTAGAAGGAGAAATCCATTATCATACTCCCTGCTGACAATGGAAGACAGTCATCATGGAGTCGGGAGAATATTAAGAAAAAATGAATAAACTGCTAAGTGACAAAGCCACATATGATCAGAAGGAGAGGGTGTCCCATTCAGACCAATTGTTGACACACACACAGTAGCATACAGAATGTCCACAGACTTGGTGAACATACTACAACCATTAGTGGGAAAAACAGAACACCAAACTGAGAATTCACAAGAACTGGTGAAAGAAATGACAGTACCAAAAATATAAGGAAAATAATTTGTGTCATATGATGTTGTATCACTGTTCACGAAAACACCTATTCAGGAAACATGCGAATTGATCAAACACAGACTAGAAAACGATAAGACAATCAGGAAGAATTTGCCTTGTACACACAGGAAAAGCAGAGGAACTACAACAACATATGAACACTGTTGACCCTACAGGCAGCATACGTGTCACAAGAGAAGATGAAGAGAACAACAAAATGTCCTTCCTTGATGCGAAATTTAAAAGAAAGGATGACGGTAGTGTGAAGTCATCAGTATACAGAAAGAGACCCACGCCGACCAGTATCTGAACTTCACTTCCCACCACACCAGGCACAAGAAGTTAGGAGTAGTCTTAGAAGATGCGGCTCTTTGAAGGCTCTTAGAAGGTGCGGTATATCTGTCCTGGGCCTTGACAAAAAGGTGATGAATAACAAGAAGAACAAGAAGACAGACACCAGAAGAAAGGACAAGAACTACAGAAGCCAGGTCATCATTCCATATGTGGAAGGTGTCTCAGAGAGGGTTGATTGGGTACTGAACAAATACGATGTGGCCACAGCCGTGCGTCCCCCCACAACCACCAGACGTTTGTTGGTACACCCAAAGTATAAAGTAGAACCGGAAGAATAGGGAGAACTAGTGTACCGAATACCGTGTAAGAGTTGTGGCGCAACCTATTTAGGACAGAGGAAAATTGTTTATGACCAGAATAGATGAACACAAGAAAGATGTTGAGAATACACAAAGAGAACAATACACGAGCAGGGAAAGAAACGGTCACAGTCCACCATCAACAAGTCCACCCTGGCAGACCACACTACCACCGATAACCTTCTAATAGACTGAAAAGGAGTGAAAGTGGTACGCAGGGAGTCCCACAGAAGGAGAAGACACGTGAAAGAAGCGAATGGAAAACATAGGCAGCGATCAACCGAGATGATGGGAACTATGAACTTCCACACATCTACGATAACGTCATCCTACCAGGACGTCATTAGTACTGATAAAGCCACCTTGAAAAGATGGCGAAAGCTCTACAGATAAAACACTGTTGGATATGATAGTAGAAGTATATGATAAAGTTAGATAACTATTTTATTGATATAATAATATCTTTATATCAATAAACTAGTTACCTTTATTGTTATAACACGAAACTAGTTATCTCACAAACACTTTTTTTTATAGATTTGCATCTTGTTCTTTCTGCACTTCGTACATTTCTATGCTTCCTTAGGTTTCAATCGCCCCGATCCATCATATTGGATCAGCACGCATGTCTTATTCAGTCGTATTCAATTGCACAGTGTGCGGCGGGCTTCATAACATTTATTTGAAAGTCAATTTCGACTTTGTAGTACAAAGCTAACTACCGGCACGAACAGAACAAAGCGGATGCACTGGATGGTCGTCTGAACTACTTCATCTTAGTGGATACAAACAAAGATACAGAAAACCCAAGTGATTTCAAGAAGAGACTAAGACAGAAGCTCCTCTCTAAAGGTAGGAATTATCATATAGGGACTTGTTTTGGTTCTGAATATAGTGCATGTGTTTGTCATGTGATACGTGCCCTGTCCACTATGAACCAATCAATTAATTGTGTTCCCATAATACCAATCACTATAGTAGACCATCTACACGCACGCATACACAAACGCACACAAACACACACACACACACACACACACACACACACACGTTGCATTTCCTCTTTTCTTCATAAAGGTAATAATTACATATTAATCCCATTCTTCTAGACAATAAAATACAACTACGATCAACAAAATAATCTTCACACATTAACTAAAGCTTTGATATTCTGCAGCATACTTCTTTTTATATTCATTTAAAAAACTATGTGTGTTAGTAGACACCGTCGTGTTTTTATATAGTATAGTCCTAAGTTGTAGACACATATTTAGACTTGGCTGTTATTCTTGCAACTGCTGGTTTTAATGTATGCTGTTGTCGAGTTGCTTTCGACGAAACATAGGTTGCAGTGAAAATATGTTGTAGCCATATAGGAAGGGAGCACGTATAAGTTGCTGCTATGACAAGGTGTTTTTGTTTATGTATTATTGCAATAAATATATGTATATATATGTATATATATATATATACATATACATATACATATACATATATATTGGATCCCAACATGTTAATTGTTTAGATAAGTTTATAATTAAATATAATAAAAAATTGTATTGCATATACCTGTTTTATGTCAGTATTATTAATCCTTTTAGCAAACATATTGTCTACATTTTGAAAACAACCTATAATTATCTTTGAATGGATTGACCTTGGATTTACTTTTTCTTGGAATGTGACATTTGACATTATTACCTCTGAAGAAACTTGGTGATGTTTCTTCCGAACACCTGTCTTGTCGCCAACCATTATCAGCCATCATAGCAAGGACTATCAGTGTTAAGGATCTTACGCCATCAGGAGAACTGGTTTAGAAGGAATATCAAGGAAGCCATCAACATCCACCGAACGAGACCTGCCTTGTGCAGAGAGGTGATACATCTCGTCCACACAAATCATCATATAAACAATTACGTCAGTTGACAAAAAAACAACATTTTAACAATATAAAATTTAATGGACAATGCTGATTACTCAACTGTATTATTCACTGCCGATGCAGATAAAGCATATGATAACTTTATGCTAATATATGAACCACTTTTTGAAAAATCTTGTCACGTGAAATATGTCAAAGTCCACAGAAAATATATTAAACGAGAACCTTGGATTATATCAGGAATTTTTACTTTATCAATACTTAAAGAGAAATTAAATAGAACGAACGCTCAGACAGTGACCCCGGTTCCTCGTACGAAGGTCGCTGTGCACCGCAGGTCCTCCAGTAGGCCAAATATCGTTTCTTTTACTGGTGTTTCTTTAGGCCAAGTTGTCTTCCTTTCGTTTTGGTGTGTAGTAAAATCTTGCAGGAGGTGTGGCACTTTCATTGGAGCCATGCTACAAGGACACATGTCTGTGACTCCAATGTGTGGTGTTGTGTGCAAATGGTGCCTGAGTGTGCAGTGTCCTGTCCTCAGGTGCACCATTATCACCTGGTCTTCTCTGGACAGCTGGTAAAAGTTGTCCTCACTGTTGTGGCTGGGATGTTGTTTCAGCCATATATTCTCCTTGTGATACACGATGGTTTTTGCTTCTTTGTAAGCAACCTCTTGATCCAGTTTTTCCACTCCTTTGCCAGTCTCTCCACTTCCTCGTTTAATGGGATGTTGCAGTGTGCTGGCCTGTTGGTTCTTTCATCCATCCTTCAGATTCAAGAGAATCCCTCCACCTCCATTGCGGGTTGCTTATTCCGCTGGGCCGTCTGTGTACGCATGGGTCGATAAGTCATGGGGGTAGGTTTGTGCAATGAACTCCATGGTGAGTGCCTTCTTTTCTGCATATGTCTGGATTCCCTTCTTCAGGATGCCTGGGATGCTGTCCCTAATGAGTGGAAACTGGGTCGTCTTCCAGGCAGGGAGTGTACATTGCATTGCGATTGGCTTGTCCGTGTGGTCCATGAGCTCTGAGTACTTCCTCTCCAGTATTTGTGATTGGTGGATGAAGCTGCTTCACTTCAGTCTGCCTTTAGTCGGGGTATACATCCTGTTGTGCATGGGGTGGTTTTCCAGTCGCTTGAACTTGGCAGATTGTGTGAGTAGTCTTGTGTCTCTTCTTTCTTCCATGGACTGCAGTCCAGTGAGTGTTTCAAAGGAATGGGTCAGTGTTGATCTCAAGGTCCCAGTCATGACTCTTGTGGCTTGATTCTAAACCTTGAAGACTCTCTGGAAGTTGGTCTTTGCCTCTGTCCCCCAGGAAGATATTCCGTACTCCAGCATTGGTCTGATGCGTCCCTTGTAGAGCCTCTTCTGAATGTTGTGATCTGTTCCCCAGGACGATCTTGAAAGCTTTTACGATACAATTATTCACGATATGTTGTTAATTAAATTAAATGTTTATGGAATTATTTGCAAATTACCTATCAAATCATAAACAGTATACTGAGATAGATAAATGTTAATCGTCTCAACAAAACATAATAAATGGAGTACCACAAAGTTCCATGTTATGACCACTTTTACTTTTTATTAATATAAACGATATAAAAAATTCAACACCTTTAAAGTTATTCTCTTTCGCGGATGATACAACTCTTTACCAATCATATCCATATATTGATATTAACACTTCAATTAATAATATAAACCTGGAACTGAAACATGTATATGACTGGCTTTGTGCCAATAATTTGTCTTTAAATATAAAAAAATTACTTTTCATATTTAGCCCCCCAAGTAGTAAAAACCAAATATACAACTGTATTACAATAAATAATGAAATTATTAACCATGTTGGTAAACATGACAAGGAAGAGTGAACTTTTAGGAATATATATTGGTAAACGTTTAACATGGAGTAAACATATTAACGTAATCAGCTCCTATTTTTAAATAAAAAATAGGATCAGTGTAACATTTATAATTTGTTTTTGTTATCGCTTTTTTGTAAAACTTCCTTATTGTATTTCCCCATGCTTGTGTTCATGTATATAATGTTTGGCTACATTAGCTTGCCGGAAGATGAGCAGTTTAATTTAAGTAGTAATCTTTGATGTGGCACTTTGTCGAATGTATTCTGAAAATCTAAGTAGATAATGTTTAATGGTGATCCCTCATCTATCCACTTAGTGATTTCTTCTAAAAAAAACATGACATATTCAGGGGTGAGATTTAGCAAGTCATGGAAGGTAGCCAGTCGGGCTACTAACCTTGCAAAGTGAAGTAGCCCGGCAGCTTCTTAGGTAGCCCACTTGCTAATCAATATGTTGATGATAAAAAGTAAATACTTTGCAGATAGAATGTGTGAACGATAAAAAAAATATATATAAACTTCAAAAAACAAACAGTTTTTAAACATTTATTTTCTAGGCAGGATCAATACAATGTAACACATAATACTGAATAAAATACAGAATACGACTGTACACGTGACAGATTGTTTTGTTTTCATAACATGGTACACCAACAGTCTACGCGAAAAGTCTCCAAGCATCACAGGACATCAAGTCCTGTGAACTGAACTGTTTACAGGCCCTGCTGATTTTTCACAGGAGCTGATTTTACTTCCAGATATTACTAAAACGGTGTCACGCACACCACTTGGATAAATATATATAAGTGGCACCACGCGGCGCCAGCCTAGAGAAACATTAACCAGGTTCCCGATTAATTCACCAGAAGCGCTCAAGCACCAACAAGAATATTAACATGACCGGTTATTATTTCAGTGTAGAATGACCGTACAGTTGCATGTTGAGCGTCGATGTGGTTGATTAAAAATACAGTGAATGCTCCCTATTATGATATAGCCAGGACAACACTTCTGAGATGTTTATTAACATTCCGTTTATTTTTGCTGCGTCTAAAATATTGCAGCTCCGTAAATATGTCATGTCGCCATTCGGGCCACTGTAGTCAAAATTTCAAGTCGCCCAACGCCATTTTTGGGCGTCATTGGCGACCAGGCGACCGCTAAATCTCACCCCTGCATATTTGTTATACATGACCTCGCTTTTAGGAATCCATGTTGAGATGGATTTAATCTTTTATGCCTAACAAGGAAGTCCACCATATGATCTTAAGTATTAATCTTTCTAATAATTTACATCATTGATGTTAAACTCACTCTGTAATCTGACTAATTTCTCGAATCCTTTATGAATAATGGTATGATGTTTGCTTATTTCCGTTCAAAAGGAATCACTCCCGCTTTTAATGACAAGTTGAACACTCTTGCAAGTGGTATACTAATTAGGTCTTATGCAATTAAAAACACGTGATATTATATTTCCAGCATTGCCTTCTAGTGGTCCAACATTGTCTCGTACGTTTTGTTTTCTCCTGACATAGGCATAAAAACTCTTGTTGCAATTTGTTTTGGTTACATGCTGATTTTTGCACATAACTTCTTTTAGATTATCTAATTTCAGCCGTAGCTGCATTAAATGCCTCTTTGTAATTTGTGTATTCCTCATCATTTCCGGTACGCATATAGACTCTGCACATAGTTTGCTTGTATGCTATTTTTTCTAATAGCTTCTTTTGACAAGGGTTTTTCTCTAGACTGTTTTCCTTGTTTTTAAGGGAACATATTATTAAATGATACTCTCAATTTCATATTTTAGAATGTTCCAACATTCAGTTGCTGTCTTATTCATCAGCATGTTATTCTAATCTAACTTTGCTAAGTGTTTTATCATATCTTTATATTTACTTTTGTATAAGTTTCTCCTGTATTTCTTTTATTTTTATTCTCTGATTTTAATTTGATGTCAACATGTATTTTATTATGATCACTGCTACCCAAAGGTTAATATATTGTGACATTGTCGACTTCATGATCCAATGAAGACAAAGCTATATATAATACATTGTCTTCATTGGTAGATTCTAGCACTTGTTGAGTGAAGAAGCTATCCTGTATTAAAAATATAAATTCTTGGTCCTTATCCCCTGTGCTCTCTAGAGATTTCCATTTCATGTGTCCGTGGTTAAATCTCCCATTATGATGCATTCTCATTTACTAACTTCCTTCATAGCCACTTGTATTGTTGCGTCATCCTCTTCATTTATGTTTGGATTTCGATAAACTAGTCCAATAGTTAACGTTACATTTCCTGTAACTATTTGGTACCAAACAGCTTCTGCTACCCATTCTAATTTTATTTCGTAAGCCTGAATATATTCTTTAACGTTCCCTTCTTCCTGTTCGATCTTTCCTAAACATTACATATCCTGTCAATCCTAATTCAGCATCTGATAAGTCTTTGTTGGCCCTTGATTTCGCTATACCTATTATGTGAGGGTCAATATCTTCTATCATAATGTTTAATTTGTTTTTAATTCTTATTTACTATGCTCCTTGCACTTAACCACACGCATTTAAATCCAGGAACAGATATGCATTCACGACATCTTGCTGCTGGTTTGTGTGTGCTATTGACCTCTTGTCCTGATTGAGGCATGTTTAAGTACCCCCTGGGCTTTTAGTTTAAACAATGTTTGCTAGCAAAAAATATGTTTGATGTTACCCATACCACTGTCGACTGCTCCTAAGAGTTTATCCGCAAACACTGCTGCACCCTTTCCACTTAGATGAAGCCCATCCCTCATGAACATATCAGCCCTCCCAACAAAGCAACCCCACAAATCCAACTTCCTCCTCCCTACATAGCTGCTGAACTAGTGTGTTAATCGCCACCCTCGTGCAATCTCAATAACCCTGACTGGCTTCCCATTACTGGTAAAGTTCCTTACATAATTAGTTGTCCAAACCGTGCCTGCGTTGGTGTCCTGATTACCTGCCTCTATTTCGTATCTATGGTAGTTGTGCCCTCCCTCTCTGCGTTATTTGTGTATACGTGCATCAGAATGGACCCTCCCTTACCAGGAACCAGGACTTTCTCTACAATGTCTGATACATCATTGGTCTTGATGTTAATGGTTTGTTTATGATTGAAGGCCATATATTTATACCTGATTACCTGCCTCTATTTCGTATCTATGGTAGTTGTGCCCTCCCTCTCTGCGTTATTTGTGTATACTTGCATCAGAACGGACCCTCCCTTACCAGGAACCAGGACTTTCTCTACAATGTCTTATACATCCTTGGTCTTGATGTTAATGGTTTGTTTATGATTGAAGGCCATATATTTATAAGTATTATTTATTCCCCTTTCTCCACTGATGTTTCAATTCCTTGTAGTAGTTCTTCAGTCTGTTGAATTTCTTCTGACGATGTCATCGGCAATGTCAAAATCTTTGACAACCACTGGCCCAATCCGTCTGCTTCTCCTTCTTTCTGTTTTGAAGCCTAACTCTCCATCATGTCCATCAATGGCCGCCCTTATAGCAAAGTAGAGGACTATGACAAAGATATATGGCGCGAGAGTGTCTCATTGTAGCACTCCTGTCAAAATATCTTCTAAAAAGTTAAGTTACCACCTTTGTTTTTATCTGGCTATCGCATTTACAAGTTGACCAGATATACTGTACACCCTAAGTGTATTTAGCATTTTGCCTCGTTGAATGATATGGAAATCTACGAAGGTTATTATGGCTTGCATATTGCTTGCCCTGTTTCCCTCTATTAGTCTGCGGAAAGCGAGTATATGTCGCCCTGTAGTTCTCCCAACTCGAAAGCCATTTTCGTTGCACTTCAGGTAGCTAATAGGTTCGGGTCTTAATCTGTTTAAGATCATTATATTGTAAATGTTGGCCAATGCTGACCGCAAGCTGGTACTACGGCAATTCCCTCCCAAGCTGATGAGTCAAGCTTCCAGATTTAGGAATGGGCATAATGTTTATAATAGACCACTGATCAGGTTTCATCCCCAGTTGCAATGCTTGGTTGTCGAGAATAGTGTCATTAAGGTTACACCTCTTCAGTACCTCTGGTGCTATGTTGTATTCACCGCAGCGACAAATGGACCATCCTTGATATCTAGATTTTATAATATAAGGGTGATCTTTACCTTACCGTCTGCAATATCTGGAAGACTTCCAAGAAGACATTTGATGTGACTGTACCAATTATATAGATGCTCTTTTTGTGTATTCCGTTTTAGTTACCCATTCTTTGACGTTTTCCTTTGAGTGATATCATTGACGAAACGTATGCGCTGACCATGCTTAATATTTACATGTGCTATTTCTACTTCTCTTCGGTGTCTAGATCATTTTATATATCCTTTTCGTATGCCCCCTCTAGGTTCTTCTTTGCTTGTTAATACCCTAGCTGGTTCACATGAACTGTGTTTTGTTGGTATGCTTCATATACTTTGCTGACTTTCTCTCTGGCCTCTTCTAATGTGGTATCAATCGAATGTCTTGCCTTTTTCGTGATCAGAATGATTGTCTCACTGACTTCTTTGTCAGCTTTAATAAAATCACTCATAATTGTGTGTAGCAGATTCATCTATGTCTTCGAGAGGTTGACACCTACTGCGCACTTCGATAGCATATCGCTCTTGAAGGTCACTACTTAACAACTTCCGGTTATATTGCTTCTTCCCGTCTAGTTTTGTTTTTCCTAAAAGTGAGCCGAATCCGTTCCGTGATAATTCTATGGTCTAATCCTACACTTGCAAAAGTGCTGCATGCCTTCGTTTTCAGTAAACTATTTCACCATTTCTTGTGGACAAGTTTGTAATCCAGTTGATACTTCTTTCCTCCTTTCCTCCGTCTGCGTCGAGTGGCCGCGGCGGTATGCCATTGTGTTTTTCAGTCTATTAATATGCACTTCCTTTAAAGATTATCATATCACAAACGGATGAACTTCGTGTCACCAACAATGATACAACAAAAGCAGTACCTTTTGTTTGACTGAATTCTGGTTTCATGGAACATGACGTGTCATGACAATCTCAAGACACTTTTGCATTTGCTCGGAATGAAAAAACACACTATCCCTTATTCTAGCTTTAACCCTAACCCTAGTATGTATGTATGTATGTATGTGTGTGTATATATTTACTATGCTCCATATATTTATGTGTGCGTGCGTGCGACGTCTGCGTCGAGTGGCCGCGGCGGTATGCCATTGTGTTTTTCAGTCTACTAATATGCACTTCCTTTAAAGATTATCATATCACAAACGGATGAACCTCGTGTCACCAACAATGATACAACAAAAGCAGTACCTTTTGTTTGACTGAATTCTGGTTTCTTGGAACATGACGTGTCATGACAATTACTTCTCAAGGCACTTTCGCATTTGCTCGGAATGAAAAAACACACTATCCCTTATTCTAGCTTTAACCCTAAAGTGTGTTATAAATGGGGTCAATTTAACTTTCTGTTCTGCTCTGTTTCTCTACGTCTGTTTTCTGACAGCCGTATTTCCTTGTATGCCGAATTTTTCGGAAACAGTCATACCTACCATTTCCAATGTGGATTCTACGGAGCTTGTTCTGTTTCTGTTAAAACCAATGATGCCTCCCCGTATTTCGCGGTGATTGATTGTTTGTTGAAATGTCAATTCAACT
>SDWI01003535.1:0-14818 GCA_009193005.1 Lamellibrachia luymesi
TTAGTTAAAAGTGTTGTTTTATGTATTGGAAATGGTACAATTAAGAATATTTAGCATTGTCACACCCTGTTGATGTTCACATTTTCATGAAAAAAGTGCCAACATTGTGGGGTTGTTCAGTGGGTGGGGGGAGGGTGTGCAGAATTGTATCTTATTTGATTAATAATCTGTCTAATTGTCCATCATTCTCTAATAGCATTTTAAATTAAGAATATTTAGCATTGTTACACCCTGTTGACGTTCACATTTTCATGCAATAGGTGCCAACATTATAGGGCTGTTCAGTTAGGGTGTGGGGGGGCGTGCAGCATTGCATCTTATTTTACTAATAATCTGACTAATTTTTCAATATTTTCTAATAGTAAAGTTACTTGTCTCACATCAGAGAGCAAGACTGATACCTGTTTTGACACATTTCTCCAAAATAAGGTCACCTATTAGACAGGCTTGTCATAGGCACATGTGGTGTATTTACAGGTTTCGGCAACATTGAATGCTACTTAGAAGTAATAATTTGGTTTAAAAAAAAACATAGAAAAGGCAGTAAACTTGAAAAAGTGGACAATTTGCTCCAGGCAGTGATAAATTTTTTTTGCTGGTTGCCTGACATAACTGTTTGAAATGTATTAGAAAAAGTAAGCATATTTAGCTTTGTCACACCCTGCTGATGTTCACATTTTAATGCAAAATGTGCCACCATTGTGGGGGATATTTAGTTGCGGGGGGTGGGGCATTGTGTATTGTTTAATTGTCCATTATTTTCTAATAGTAAAGTTACTTGTTTCACAGTACACAGCTAGTCTGATCCCTGTTTGGACAATGCAAAATGTGACACCATTTGGGGGATGTTGTTGCAGATTTGCATCTTATTTTTTATTTTCTCTTATTTTTCAATAGTAAAATTACTTGTCTAAAAATGCAGAGCTACTTTCCTACCTGTACGACACAGCATCTTTAACATACATTAAATGCTGTGACAATTATTTTGAATTTTAAACAAAGTTCATTTTGCTTACTTAAGCACTTTCGAAAAATAATAATAACACAAGTGCATAACTTCCAAAAAATAGGTTTGACAAATATTTCAGTTATTTTATCATTATTGAAATGATGACAAAATCTGATACGGTAAATAAATTGACTTAATTGTTAAACTGGCAAATATATACGTTTACATGTGACATACTAATTACAGTACAGTTGATACATAAATTAACAGAAGTAACAAAATATGAAAAACTTTATAATTTAATTATTATTTCTGTCCACAAATGTAACAATTTGGCATGTAGCTCTGTTCTCTGTAGTTTTGTAGAAAGAAAATTTTGGCATACCTAGTAAATCCATGTAAACTGTGTTAAATTTTTTTTTCTTATGTGATTTGAAGTATTGTTTATTAGTAATGGAATATCATACCTAATGCATTATTTGACAAAGTCATGTTTTGCTCTATTTGTATGGATATTTTCATGTATTCGTGTATTAATGTAAAAATTTCTATTTAGAAAAAATTGTAAGTTTTGTAAATGTACTGGTAATTTCGTGTGCACATATTTATAATATAATAAAAAAATTATTCCTCTAATTGCAACATATCTGTTATATTAAGAATTTTTTTTTTATTAAACAGTGACTCGGTATGTGAATTATATTTACTTAAACATATTATTGTAATTGGTTTTTCTGTAATTTGATAATTCTGTTACATTTAAAACCCCATATCATTAGTCCATAATCTATATATGGTAACATCAATGAGTTATACAAAGTTACTTTAATATTTAATGGCAAAAAGCATTTTAATTTGTTTAATATACCTATAATGTTCGAACATTTGATAGAAATATTTTTATTACTGTCCCAGCTTAGATTTTCTTGTAATGTCACACCTAAAAGATTAAAGTTTTGGACTCTTTCAGTTCAGTTCTAGTTTCATCTATCTTGAGGAGGAAAGGAATTTTTTTTCTTTCTCAATTTGTGTATTATGTACTTGGATTTCTTTAGACAGATGTTTTATTTTCAGCCATAGCTTATTTAATTCTGTGTTTAAATGTTGTTTGATATCTTTAGTACATGAGTTTAAAGACTGGATTGTAGTAAATAGAGTTGCATCGTCTGCATACATTACATATTTAAATGTCTTACTTGACTTTGGTAAATCGCAACATATTGTTTTCTATTTTTCAAGTAGCTTTCCATTAGTTCTAGAGTGATGTCGCATATTCCATACATGTGTAATTTGTTTAATAGAATTTTGTGGTCTGAGGTGTCAAATGCTTTTGACAGATCTAAAAATATATTGATAAGTGTTTCATTTGAATCCAGTGCAGTTATAGTTTTATCAATAACTTCCACAATGGCATATTCAATTGAGTGACCAGATTTGAAGCCGTATTGGTTAGTACTGAGAAGTGAATGTTCTCTAAAAAATTAATATATCTGATTATGCATAACTTTTTTCAATAACTATAGAGATTACAGGTAATAATGATATTGGTCTGTAGTTACAGAACAGTGTTTCATCATCATTTTAAAGATAGGAATGACTTTTGCAATTTTCATTCTGTCTGGGAAGATTCCAGTATTTAATATTTGATTAAGAAGTAATGCTAAGGGTTTAATTAAAATGAGTTTTAGATATTTTAATTGCTTCAATGTAATACCACCATGACTACTACTTGTTTTTGCAGGGAATCTGTCAATTATTTTGATTAATGACTCTTAATTTATTTCTTGGAATTGAAAACACAATTCAGAATTTCCTGTCAGATAGAAACTACGATTTGTGTTACTTGTGTGTTTGATTTTGTTGGCAATTTAGGTGTTGCCCTAGGTTTGTAAAGAATAAATTAAATTTATTAACAATTTCTATAGTGTCAGTTATTTTGCAGTCTCCCTCTCTAAGATATAGGTAATGATCTCTTTTTTGTTGGATCTTTGCAAAATTTAATTTATAGTTTTCCAAGTTTTTCTTGTGTCATTTATATATATATGTTAAACAATTGTTCACAATATATCAGTTTAGCTGCTCTGATACTTCTTTCTAAAATACAATTATAGGTTTATGTTTATCTTTTTAATGGAATAGTAATTGATGTGGGATTTGTTAACTTGATCTGCTTATGTAAGTTGTCTCTGTATTTAATAGATTTAAGTATGCCATTTGTTATCCATAATGAGTTTTTGCATTTATATTTGTTAAATGTGACTAATTTATATGGCATATGTTTAACATTTTCAAGTACATGCATGAGATTGTTGTAATTATTATTTGGATCAGACAAAGGATTTTAATCTAATCTCTCCATAATATTTGAATTAATTATTTCATTTGCAAAATTTGACACACCTTTTTTATTTTGTAAATGTATTTTGACTAATTTAGGGGGAAATTTTTAGCTGGAAGTTTCAATAAATATAAAATATGGCTGAAGGTCTGGCACCAATACCAGTCTAGTAACTAGTCCTGTTTTACTATCGTCTCCACCAATCGTCTCCACTCCCCTCTGTCCCTCGGCCTCATTCTCCATTTCCCTCCCACTCCCACTAAATCTCTTTTCACGCAGTCCACACATCTCAGTCTCAGTCTTCCTATTCTCCTTCTACCCTCCACTCCAAGCGCATCCACTCTCTTTGCCAACCATACCCCTTCCATTGTTTCCACGTCCAGCCCACTTTAACTGGCTCCTCACCAGCTTCCCCGTGAGACTCTCTCTCACACCAACTTCCACCCTCAGCTCCTCCATTCTTCGCTTGTGAATTCTTTTCATTCCAGCAATTCTTCTCACCCAGCTATTCTTGCAAACTTGTCTCTCTTGTTGTTTTTTTTGTCATCTCCATGGTCTCTAGGCCGTATAGGTTTAGCTTTCGAGATATGTTTCTATCTCACATCACCCCTTCCACTTTCCTTGACACACTCACCCCAGCTTGTATTCACCTGTGAATTTCCATCTCTGTGCCACTGTCCCCACAAACAGCTCCACCCAGATATACAAAGCTGACTCATTGGTTCTTTTTATTGTTGCACGACCCAAAGCACCTCCATCTTCTTTAGACTTACCATGTTTGCCAAAGATTTCCTTCCATTCTACCAACCGCTCTGAAAGGTCTGCCTCACTGTCTGCTGCATATAGAAACTTGCGGAGAATGTCCCTTGTACTCACTTTCCTGCTGATCACCTCCACTACTGCAATGAATAACAGTGGGCTTAGGGCACTCCCCGTCTCAGACTGACATCCACCCTGAATTCCTCCGATATTCCCAATTCGCACACTACTTTACCTTTTGTCTCTTCATATGTGCCTTCAACCATCCTCACCTCCACCTCTGGGACACCCATCCACCTGAACATGGCCATGGCCATATCTCTCGGAACTGTGTCATATGCCTTTCCATGGTCTATGAATTCCAGAGCAATATTCTCCTGTCACTCCAGTTTCTTTTCCACCAGTTGTCTCAGAGTGAACATCCTGTCCACCGTACTTCTCCCTCTTCTGAAACCTTGTTGGTCTTCTCCCATTTCACACTCCAGTATCCTCCTTATCCTTCCTTCCAGAATGAGAATGTTCTCTAACATCTTCAGAACATGACTCAGCAAATGATATCTCTGTATTTTCCTTTTCCATACAGGGAATATCAACCCCGTCCGCCACTCCTCTGGTATCTTCCCCTCTCTCATGCAGGTATCTAACAATTGCCTAGTCCACCTAACCCCAACATGTTCAGCCATTACCAGCATCTCCACTTGCACTTCATCAATACCTGTCACTCGACCTCTCTTCATCTTCTTCATTGCTCTCTCTACCTCTGCATCCCCAATCTTCTCCAGCTTCACTTGTCCTTCTACTGCACTTGGTAGTTCTAATTCGCTGTTTTTCCTTTGGTTCAGCAGCTCCTTAAAATACTCCTCCCAGATCTGTAATACATCTTTCCTGTCAGTGACTAGCTTCCCGTTCTTGTCTTTGATTACTAATCCAGTGTTTACATCCTTGTTGTCCTCATCCCTGTCTTGTGCCATCTTACATATCAACTTCTTTCCGCAATCCTCGTTGAACTGTCTGTATAGTTCCTCCTCCATTTCCCTCTTTGCTTTGTCCATGGCTCCCCTAGCCACCTTCCTCTTCTGTCCGTACAGGAGCTGTAATGTTGTATTCGGCTGTTCCCCATTCTCCTTTATCCCTTCTATCATCTTCCATATCTCTCTCTTTTCTCCAATTGCTTTTGCTACTTCTTCCGTCAACCAAGTTTGGTTTTTCCTTGTTGATGATGATGATCCCCTTTTCCAGACGTTCTACAACATAGCTCCTCTGCTATGCCAACAAAAGCATTTTTGAAAGACTTCCATTCTTCCTCCACTGTTCCTACTGTTGTTCCAAGTTTCCCATAGTCTAATGTCAACCTCTCTTTGTATGCCATGGCCAGCCCATTTCTCATATCTTATTTTATTAATAATTTGACTAATTTTCTATTATTTTCTAATAGTAAAGTTACTTGTTTCACATTACAGAGCTAGTTTGATACCTGTTTTAACAATGTATATGGTTGATTTGATCATGTAGGGTCATGGGTCAGGTATGGCATAATGTCACTGAAAAGTGGGATGTGCTTATGAGATTGAGTTTGCTCCTGCCAGCTATGTCTGTGATAAATGGTTTTTAAGTTGGTTGCCTTATATAACTGGCTGAATTGTATTGGAAATGAAGCATATTTAGTTAGTCATACCCTGATGATGTTCACATTTTAATGCAAAATGTGTCACCATTGTGGGGATGTTCAGTTGCGGGGGGTGCAGCATTGTATCTTATTTTAATAATGATTTTACTAATTTTCCATTATTTTTCAATAACAACGTTACTTGTCTAATAATACAGAGATAGTCTGCAACCTGTTCGATACACCATCTTTAACCTATCTTAAATGCTGTGACAATTGTCCCTGCCACTCGCAGTGACAGGGACAATTATCCATTCGTTTATTCATGTTATTTTGTTAAAAGTGGTGTTTTATGTATTGGAAGTAGTAAAATTAAGCATACTCAACATTTTCACACCCTGATGATGTCCACATTTTTATGCAAAAGGTGCCAACATTGTGGGGGTTGTTGAGTGAGGGGAGGGCATGCAGTATTGCATCTTATTTTAATAATAATCTGAATCATTTTCCATTATTTTCTAATAGCAAAGTTACTTGTCTCACATTACACAGCTAGTTTGATACCTGTTCGATACAGCATCTTTAACCTATCTTATGTGCTGTGACAAATTTCCCAGTCACCCTTAGATCTTTGTCCACTCTTTTATTCTTGTAAAGACAAGTTAGTTACACCAAAAAACAACTAAGTTACCTTGGATCAGCTTTTTATGCCTAGAGGTGTGGTGGATTCAGAAGGATATGACATTCAGTGGTAGCATATACAAATATTTCATTCATTGGAAAAGGAATGTATGTATTTATTGTAAGTCTTAATGTATATATTAGCTGGCTATGCAACATGCAGGCCAATATACAATGATAAATCTCTATTTATAGCAATCAAAATAGAAATTGTTCTGTAGTGGAAGATGATGACATTTGATACCCTGTGGCATAATAGGGCTCACAGGATTATGCAATATAATAAACTAACATATATTTCTGTCAGACATATAATAGGAAATAAAAAATTAATGTGTCAAATATGATCAATAATGTTAATAATTAACAACATGTATTGAGGTAATTATAATTTTTTTGTACTGAAAGTGACAAAAATCATTAAATTAAATATAAAATTAATTTAATTAATTAATATGTCATAAGATGTTGCCACACATATGCTTAGGTGCGGTCTGATATGTAATTTGACACTTTTCTCCAAAATCAGGCCACCTATTAGAGGAGGACAGATCACTGTTTCACTTACGGGTTCATGGCATACAAATATAGTGGCAGTGATTTTGAGATGGTCACCCTTTGGCAATTTTTTTATTGCCTGTAAAATAATTTTTTTAATAGAGATATGGCCATATTTGAAGAATACGACATTGATGATGTGGCCAGATTAACATTTTTAGTGTCTGGCTGTCAACTTGTGTGTGTGTGCCAGTAAATTTAGGATCCCTCGCGCAGGAAGACATGCTGTAGTTGTTTTGGATGCCATTTCATGGGGAGAATCTTGTATGTTGATCTTGTAGAGATAAAAAAAATGGGCAGGCTTCATTCAATGGATAGTAATCACTTCCTTGATTTTTCTTCCAAACCAGTTTTCCTCATGGTCTTAAAGCCATTGAACACTGATGGTCTGTTCTGCTTGTGTTCACTGATGGCTGGTCTGGTGACATGATAGGTGTTCTTTAATTGTTGAGCCAAATGTTCTCGCTGTTTCCCTGATGTATTGTTCATCATATTATGGGCATAGTATATCATAGAAAGGCAGTAAGACATAACCAACATGTTTGAAGATGTCAATAAAGTGTCTTGTGAAGTATACAATGTTTGATGAAACAAGCTAAGAATGTCCACACATTTGAGGAATAAATAGATAATTATATAAACATGGATGACTGACAAATACCTGTATGAAACCCTACCTTTAAAACTGTAGGACAGTAAGTTATTTTTTTAACATGAATTAAGTAGCTTAATTAGATTGGAAGTAACGCTAGACAATTCCACATCCACTAGCATAAACATATAACCCTTAAAGTTTGGGTGTAATGCCTGTACATGCTCTAATGGGCTTTAGTTGGTTGAAGTTTACATAATTGTGTCATACTCGATTGCATGTCATAACGGGAAGAAATTAAACATTTACCAAAAACATTAAAGGAAACACACCCATTTACACAGCAATGAAAATGAAAAGCGTATTTACAGAGAGAATGCCTCCACTTACCAATGATGACTGTTTCGCCACGGTTACACAGGACAATGTCTTAGATGGCAAAGGCAGACTGCATAGGCAAAGTTACTGCGACTAAGCTGGTGTCATCATGCTGACGATTTGTCCATCAATTACTTGCAAAAAGACACTTTGGTGCCTGCAACATGACAGATCGGTACCAGCAAAATTACAGTTATACTGGTACATGCAACATAATATTTTGGTACCAGTAACATGTAACTGTAGCATGACACATTGTTACCAATTGTGCCAGATTGGTACCAGGAACATAATAATTATATTGGTACCTGTAACATGACACAGTAGTACATGAAACATGACACAATAGTACATCTAACATTACATTAGTACCTGCAACATGATATACTGGTACCTTTACCATGACACATTGGTACCTGCAACATGATACAATGGTACCTGGTACCAACTTGGTGTTATGGCAGGCTCTATACACCATTCACACCAAACATTTACTTTTAAATACACAAAGTTCATGTTTGCATGTCTGCAGGTTGTTTTTAGATTTTTTAATAACTCTGATTACGAGGGTTCCAAAATCAAATTCAACGAAAACCTGACACTATAGAATGAGTTTCAATGTATTTCCACAAAACCCAGACAATTTACTCACTCCATCACAGCCTACACTATATCCACGAACCTATCTAGCGAACCATTGCAAGGCTGAAATGTCTAACATCAAGCAGCTCTACTGGATTATTGGTAATTCCGCCACCCTACATACCTAAAACACACAGGGCAACAACAAACTATACCCAACTTCTTTGAATAATACTTTTAGGTGATGTCCAGCTGAATCCAGGCCCCACTAAATGTGGTATGTGTAATAAAACAAATCAAAGACACAGACACAAAAAGTAGAAACTATGGAAAAAACTCCAATTAATGATAACAAATTGTAGGATTATGTGAAGCAACACCAAGAAAACCCAATTTCAAAGCTTAGTAGAAACAGAGAAACCAGATATCATACTGGGAATGAAAATCACTTAGAAGATAGCATAAGCTCCAGTGAGATCTTTCTGCCTAACTATAAAATATTTCGCAAAGACAGAAACATATACGGTGGAGGAGTATCTATTGCTGTAAGAGATAGCATTGTAGCATCACCACAACCTAATCTTTCTTCTTGTGCTGAAATTATATGGGTTAAATTCCAATTTACCAACAGTAAACCATTACATATAGGTGCTTTCCATCATCTACCAAATAGTAGAGAAGATGTATTAGATCAGCTTCAGTTTTCACTTATGAAGCTCCAGCAAACTTGTTCTGGCAACACACTCTCAAGTACACTGCTTGGGGGCGATTTCAGCCTTCCCTACATACAATGGTCAAACAACTCTCTCAGAACACCCCCACAGTATGGGAAGGCAGAACTAACAAGATGACAGACATAGCAAATGATCATTCTCTAATACAACATGTTCAAGAACCCACACATGGAAATAACATTCTGGATCTCCTTTTCTACAAACCTTGACATCGTTCTTGCTGACATAAACACTAAACTAAAAGCTAACGAAAGGAAACCTAGAATGTTTTTTTTCCAAAAGGTGATACAAATAGCATAATGGCAGATCTTTCTAAAATGGAAACTGAACTCTAAAAGCTAGATCCAAGACTAATCAGAGTAGAGTTGGCCGGGAACAAGTTTAGGGATGCATTACTTGCATCCATAGACATACATATTCTACAAAAGTGACTGTTTGGCAGACCTCAACTTCCCTGATCAGTAGAACCATTAAGAGGAAAATGAGGGAACATAAGCGTCTGTATGACCGAGCTAGAAAATTAAAAAACAAGAACAATGGACAAATGACGAGGCGGTCAGTGTAGGGAAAGCAGATACTCTCAACCACCCATTTCAATAAATTTTCACAAAAGAAGATTTAGATAATATATGCCCTCGATGGGAGATAGTCTTTGCCAATCCATGCCATGCAGATATTAATATCTGATACAAAGGAATTCATGATCTTTTGGATAACTCCCAAGTAAATAATTAAAGCAACTTGTCCAGATCGAATCCATGTCAGAATACCTAAGGATTTATTCTGGTGAAATAGCAACAATTCATCATTTGTCTAACTAAAAAAATCATTAAAAAATCCCCGGCTGATATTTATACGGCCGATCCCCCTTTTCAAAACCACAATCGAGGAAGGGCCTGATATATATATATATATATATAGGATTAGTGACAGCTCAACTTACCACGGCCAGCTTGACCACAGACACTACCTTACATTTGACATTGTAAACAGCAGTGATCAGAACATGTCAAACACACAGCTGTGTACACCTCCCGATGCATACATGCGTGGTTGTTGCGCGATTGTTGGCACACTAAACATGTAAAAGTTTTATACATTTTCTAGGCTGAGCTATCACCTTGGACATGAATGTCAACACTCACCTGTGAGTGAAAACAATAATAGTGTATTCTATGACATAGTGACATTCCATTACAACACAAATAACACTTCATTTTACTTATTTAGTGGTTAACAATGTCGAAATCTGTGACATCCATGCATAGGGCACTCCGTGTAGTATACTCAATTATTTCTATTTTGAAGCATAACTCTATTCTTTTCTTATNATATTTACAGGTTATGTATGCAATATTAAATTATTATATGGGTATACTGAGTGCATGAAAATGGAAAAATTTAATTTTTACAATTTCCGACATTTGTTTCAGCAGTATTCGTTTAAGCATTCATTCATTCAAATATACTGTAAACTCACATTTGGCGATTAAGCCATTGCATTGTATTTACCCAGAATGAGTAGATGTTTCACATTCGTATTTACACCAAAATATTTCTGCACATCAGGGAAAAGGAACTGGGTGCTAATATGAACAGGGATTTTGATGCAGGAGAGTTCCTATGTGATGCTGGCTGGTATCCAGATGGTGAGCAGGTGTTTAATACATCTCTGTTGTACAGCCACTGTTGTTCCAGACTGCTGCACATCCTCAATGCCTACTGTAAGTTTGGTGAGGCTGAGTGGATGTGGCAGGAGGTACCGACCTTCCTAGAGAAGCTGTGAGCTGCCAACTGTGCCATCAACTCTACCGTCCTCCACTCCGAGTAATGCACGCTAATTTTTGCCAAGTCTCTTCAACGAGGTGAGATCAATGCCCTACCACAGACCTCCCAAGTTGGCTCAAGCAAACAGCGGGAAATCTCCCCCAATGAAGATTTTTTAAGGTTTAACAAATATTTTTTAGAATTATGCACCAGCTCTGATTTCTTTCTACTTATGATCTGCCTGTGGAAAAACATTGACAATTGCAAGTGAAGCAATTTTCAGGTTTCTGGTGTTGATGAAGTTTATTTACATCCATAGCTCATTGAATTATATCATACAATCATACATAAATAAACTTAATCACTCCCAAAAACCCTGTGGTGGTTGACATGATCTGCATGGTTAGTTTTTATCGTAATCTACTGTAATATAATATTACATTATGAGCTGTGCCACCGTCGCCACTTGTGTCAGATCATTTGCATCCAGTACCCACAGAAGATGTGTACAGTATTGTACTATCAGTGCCAGTCGATCTGTCGGTTCGTTCAAAACTTCAGAGAGCACAGTGGCGACTCCTCCTCCATGTGCAGTGTCACTGAATGTCCCTGTTTAACTCGCCGTCGACGAATACAAAGACTCAGAACAAGATAAGCAAATATATCATTGACATGTCAGTATTACAAATGGCCATTATGTTTTGTCAGCAATACATAAAACGCCAGTGAAAAACCATGAATTTCAACACCAAAACAAGCATTTGTTGAAATTGTGTTTTCATTAATAACCAGGAAATGATGTTTAAAATGCAATTTCGCGTATGAACGCTTCTTACGTGCACACAACGTAATACAGCACTAAATTATGATTGGTGAAGGGTTTGTATCAAAAATACACTGCCACTTTAGGCTGTCATTCAACTTTTGTTTAATTCATTCACTGTGGTGTAGCAGACATAATTGGTTTATGTTAACCAAAATCTACTATAAAGCTATCAGTTACACTGTCATACTTATATGTATGTCATTTATTTCTTTAGTGATTTTCTCAAAACGATTAAACTTCGTTTTTAGTGGTTATTTTTACACATTTACAAAAATGTTTTAAAAACCTTGTAACATAACTAAATAAATTAAAAACTAAATTTTTTTAATCTGGTATATTATATAGTATTTCAACTACAAACTGTGGAGAAATGGTTAATTTATCTTTAAAACTTCTACTGAAACTAATCAATTCAAGACAAACATATAATAGCCGCCCCAGCTACCTTAACAGAAAAACTAAGACCACTAAAACATTATCAGATATAATAAAACAATTGTGAAAATATATAAAATTTAAGGGTACATATTGAATAAGATGTTATAATTTATTCATAGACCTGCACCGCCTGATAGACCTACATACACCATAGGCATAATAATCGGACAGGCCCCCAATATTATTGGGGTGGGGGCTTGAGTGTACTTTAGCTCCCCAATGTTTGCTAGAATCCAGGCCTTTACAGGGACAAAAATATCAGAGGCCATAACTCCAGCTGCAGTGCACATTGCCCTCAACTATCAACTTAAGCCTCCCCAATATTTAACAGCTTCCAATGCTTATGCACAATAAGCAAATTACACAAAGAGTGAAACACAAAGCCATAATAATAAGGACCCTGAATATGCAACATTACCTCTCGGACTCCTTTGACAATCAAAGTCTGCGATATCACGAGTGCTTGTACTCTGGCAATATACGCTCACCAAATGAAGAAAATCTATTTGTAAACACTTAGTCCTATACTTATCAATAGGATATGGCTACGTTGTTTGCATCTAAACTCAACTCATGCAACATGTTGGCTTTTATTAACTGAACTAATCCTGTTCTGAATTAACAAATAGCTTGTCTGGTCGAAGGCACTTAGCGTGTCACAGCTGCATCGATCTCCAAGAACTAATTTAGCAGATTTATCAAGCCTCAGCACTCTGGTCAACATGTCTGCCACTAGGGAAACTTATATTTGATCTGGATCTCCCTCTTTTAGAATTTATTATTCTGACTTAATATTCTTGATTGTAATTGCAAATGGTTAATTTTATTAACTCTTAGTTGAGGTGCATAGCTTTAGTTAGACTCTGTTGTACAACCACCGCTGTTCCAGACTGTTGCACCCCCTCAATGCCTGCAGTAAGTTTGGCAAGGCTGAGCGGACGTGGCAGGAGACACAGACCTTCCTGGAGAAGCTGTGATCGGCCGACTGTGGCGAGGCTGAGTGGACGTGACAGGAGGCACAGACCTTCCTGGAGAAGCTGGGAGTGGCCGAATGTCCTGTCAACTCTGCCGTCCTCCACTCCGAGTACTGCACACTGCTGTTTGCCAAGAGTCTCTACAACGAGGTGAGGTCAATGTCCTACCACAGACCTTCCAAGTTGGCACAAGCAAACAGCTGGAGATCTCCCCCACATAGAATCTCACGGCATGTTTTTTCAAGGTTTAACAAATATTTTTAGAATTACGCACATGCTTTGATATGTTTCTATGTCTAACCTACCCACAAGAAACATGGACAATTGCAAGTGAAGCAGTTTTCAGGTTCCTGGTGTTTATGAAGTTTATTTACATCCATAACTTGTTGAATGATATCATACAATCATATGTAAATAAACTTAATCCCAAAATACATGTGCTGGTTAACAACTACCCACAGAAAATATGTACAGCATTGTACCGTCAGTGCCAGTGGATCTGTCTGTTGGTTTGGAACTTTGGAGAGCCCCAATGTCGACTCCTCGGCCATGTGCACAGTCTGCCACTGAACATCCCCGCCCAACTCGCCGCCGACGAATACTTCACACTGGACAGGGATACCTTTCACGGACATCCGTTGGTGACACTAACAACCGTGGGTGAAACTAACAATGACACTAGACTCAGACAGTGATAAGCAAATAGATTGTGATAAGCAAGAGTCAGTTCATAGGGGAGACTGGGGCAAGTCCACCAACCAGCTTTTATACCGTGCCTTTGCAGAATTTAATAATTTCGGTCACATGGATATGTCACATGATCATCAAACTGCATGCAGCGGGAAACTGGCATCCATGAGTTGCTGGCTGGAAAGTTGTGAGCTAGAAAACTGATTTTGGTGGCTGAAAGTAAATTTTTTATTTTGTTTCGATCAAATTTCAGCAATCATAAGTAGCATTGGTTAGACATTTAGAGTCCTGAGTAAAGCCCTCATATCAGAGCTGTTGTTTGGATCTTGCGTTGTTGCTTTGTCCAGTGTCAGTGATATTTAGTTACCCCCCACCAAATATGTCTCTGTGTTGGGGCACGTCTGCTTATGTGCCACGGGGCAAATTCACTCCAAGGATATCTGATGTAAAATGCTCAGGATCACTTGTGAACATAAAGCCACTAACACACACTTCCAATTGTCCAGTTTAGTGTTATTTTCTAGTCAAAAATGTGATAAAACCAGATTTAGATTTCACAATTTTTTAGGCCAAACCTTGTTTTTTGTTTGCCTGGTTTATTTCGTAGATAAAATAGAATTTGTGAGGATTTTAAGTTTCTAAAAAAAAGTCTGACGTTTTTTGACATAAAATAAGACAAAACTGCACTGTTCTTGTGTATTTACTGCTTAAAGTATGTGTGGGGCGGACTTGCCCTGACATGGGGCAAGTCCGCACAAATTTCATGGATAGGTCTACTAAGACTCAGATTTGGATAGTGTCTTCGAATAGTTTTGCCATTTGTTGATAGCACAAATGTTGGCAACATATTTACGTTCAATTTAAGGTCGAAACTGATCCTCTTTAATTTTCTATCATACCCAGGGCTGGGGTCAATTCCTTTCAATCAATTCCACTCCAATTCCTT
>SDWI01003540.1:0-12291 GCA_009193005.1 Lamellibrachia luymesi
CGTGCGCATATAAGCCAACCACACTGAAAGTTAAACAGTGTGCATGTAAATACTAAACTACCAGCGGCGTATAGAAAACACCACAGTATAAACAAACCACGAAAAACTATTCAGTTACTGGGCAATCTAAAGTTAATAAAAAACAAAACAAAAACACCTACGTCACACGGAGACAACACCAAGACAACAGAATAACATGTACTGGCAGAAAACCGGAATTACATAAATACACGCGGTGTGTAAAAAATACACTTGTAATTCAACCGACCTCCTCGAAGGCAGAGGCAAGTACTGCCGTGCAGCCATACAACACGATTAACATATATAATATAAAACACGCAAGGTGGGGTACGAAGACCGCGCGCAAAAATATGTGTATAAAAGTAGAACACCCAAGACAACCTAGGGTCGTTCCGTGTAGACCCAGGACAGTGCCAACCTAGGGTCGTTCCGTGTAGACCCAGGACAGTGACAACCTAGGCTCGTTCCGTGTAGACCCAGGACAGTGACAACCTAGTGTCGTTCCGTGTAGACCCAGGACAGTGACAACCTAGGCTCGTTCCGTGTAGACCCAGGACAGTGACAACCTAGGGTTGTTCCGTGTAGACCCAGGACANATTATCAGGCAAGCACCCGGCGGTCTGTGGGGGATCAAATCAGCTGTTGCAACAGACTTCGAACGATTTTGAGTAGCAAGAGCAGGACTATTTGAAATGAGGCTCCGGTGGGCATCGAGGATGGCGCGAGTCGACGAGAAACCTCGGGTTTGGCGACGAACAGCTACGGTTTTCGGATTATCAAGTAACCGACAATTAACATACAACAAATAAAAAAAAATACAAGGACGGAATTCAACGACGTTAAGTGGCCAGCATAAGAATCCCATTGGACGTGGGACCCCTTGGGAGCCGCCAACGTGGTTAACATAACCAGGAGAACTGGTGCGGCTCTCCCGGCGGGTGTCCAAATGGTAATTAAGAGCTTGTGAAGAAACCAAGCCAGACAGATGACACGATAAGATGTCAATTACCGGCAGCTTCCATTCGACCTTTGATGACTGGCAAACATTACTACGCAGTGTCCAAGATGCCCCGTTGATACGGCAGACCGGCTGGACCGTAATTAGATACAAGCCCTGATTTAAATGGTTGCCCTGTCCTGGTTTACCTGGGCAGTAAGAGCGATAATCCTCGCCATGCGACAAGACCGCAAATATACCCGCAGTTCTTTAGTTTCATTCTCCGGGGTAGGCTTTCGGCGTATATAGTTACTTAACACTGCTGCCGATGTGACTGTTTATTCGTCAGCATACCCGGGGACACGTAGTCCATACTCATTGTATATCGGGCCTGATTCACATACATATCTTGTGCATGCATGGGAGATAAACATATCCTCAGACTGCGTTTTATAGCTACCGTTCGGGGGACCTGCATTTGCACAGTACGTGTATCCCTCTGCTTTGTCCATGGCACATGACCAAAAATAGTACTGCAGACACTTAACGTTATCTATCAGTGACAATTCTGTAGTAAAAACTAACCTTAGTTTATCCGACCACACGGGTCTGACCTGAACAAACTCATATTACCAACCAATGTCAGGGTCAGTAATTTAACCGGCACGTTGTACGGAGCTGGCGCCGATCATATATGGCGGTTATTTAGGACGTAAATAACGACACAAGCGAGATAAGATTACATTTTGGTCTCTTCTGGAGATCGTCTTATGTCTTTTTCGTAACATTAACGGCCTAACAACCTCGTCTGGCGCACTGACCTATAAATAACTTATATAATATTATATAGGTCAGTGGTCTGGCGCTGTTGTGGATACTCATTAGACGGGGCGGCTTTATCTGCTGTCGGAGCCAGCTGAGGAGGGTCTTCGCCCATCCCCTCTCCCTGCGGGCTGGCTTGACCGCGTGCAAATGACGTCAAACGTTCCCGAGGGACGAGACCTTATTTGTTTCCGGTGAGGGCGGGGTCTAACTTCGTCCCAGGATATATTTGGGT
Source organism: Lamellibrachia luymesi (assembly GCA_009193005.1). NCBI lineage: Eukaryota > Metazoa > Annelida > Polychaeta > Sabellida > Siboglinidae > Lamellibrachia > Lamellibrachia luymesi. The sequence continues at coordinate 2,016 of SDWI01003540.1, forward strand.
GGACTAGGCGGCACCTTTCGCGATGGACTATGCGTGTGTTCCCTGTCGTTTGATGTTTTATCCACAACGTGCCACCCCTTACCCGATAAACGTCATACTGTGTGTCCCACCGGCTAGTAACAGTTAATCGTTCTCCAGCCTTGACAACTGCCGTATCGCCGACCTGAATGCCCTTTGCATTTACGCGGCGCTGCAAACGTTCTCTATTATGACGCCGACTATATGTTGTCTGTTCTCTGGCGAGCTTAAAATCATTGGCCAGATCATCGAGACGATTTCCGAAGTAATTTGTCTGACGAACCTTTACAAGTTTTATCATCGGCATCCGATTCCGTCGTCCACATAACAGATAGAAGGGCGTATATCCAGTAACTGAACTCACACTGGACCTATAAGCTGTCAGCACGTCAGCCATCTTGTTTTCCTGTAGCCTCATTAATAACGAATTTATATGCAACAGGCGCTGTGTATATAGAAAACAGCTGGGGGCCATTTTTGGGCGCCATTGGCGACCGTTAAATCTCACCCCTGAATTTTAAGCTTATATAATTAACGTCTCATTAATGCGCGAAGTGATGTAAATAATTGTCTTCTCTGTGCATAGCTAAACCATTTGTAAGTACAAAAACAATGAAGTCTGGTCACGTACATTGATGGTTTACACACCAACAGACATTAATCACAATTAACAAAAGTTTCGAAAAACATCAAAAAACATACTTTTAGCTCATATGTTCTGATCGTTGTGACAAATGTAACCTATTATACATCAGTCGTGTTCTAATAACATGTTCTATCACTGGGTGTTACCATGTAACTGTCGCTGCTGTAGGTGCCTGGGAGACATGGGTGGCTCAACTAACCCAGTGGCTCAACTAACACTGCCTTCCCCTGCCTGTTGCTAGTTCATTTCGCTCCACTACGTGTCACCGCTGTAGGTGCACATCGAAATGAGGGTGTTTTAACAAAAAAGTTTTACCTATCACATATCACATCTGCATTTCGTTAGATATACAATCATGTACTCTTATCATGAACAGGCCTAGACCTCTGAAATAGTATCTATATCTTGTCAAAATTAATTGCTAGAATTTCAGAATGCGTTCCACGACCACGTCCCAGCACTTGCCGTCTTGCCCTTTCGTCTCATTCGCCACATTTTGGCCCTCTTGTAATCGCCGCAGTTTGAAGTAAGATAATTAGTATTGAATTACCACATCACCGCGATTAATTGCGTCATGAAACATTTAAACGATTGTAGTATCTAGCACGTGACACGTGCTGCACGAGTCTAGTTTGAAACTAGTTTGTGTACCGAGCGTGGGCGATAACTGGGAAGTCGAATGTTTTCATGCGTGGTTTGAATTGCAAACCAGCATCACTACACATATTATCTTTTAAAATTATGATATATAACTAATATTGCATGACTCTGACTGTACATTGATTTTTTATTTGCTGTGAGAATGTAATTCACATGTGCACGTACGCCAATGTAATTAGACATGACTGCGGGTGCACCACTAATTATATAATTATTTGGCACTAGCAACGGCAACGGTGGGATTAGCCTTTTTGGTAAATTTTTTTGAGAAGCACAATATTATGAAAAATTTACATTTTTTCCTAACTTCAAGTGCCTATAGTGTAAATCTCGGTCGATTCTGACAGCAGAGGACACACTTAATTAGCACAATAGTAGGGATTGGCATGCCATGACATGTGGTAAATTGTATTGACATTAATTACCCTATTGTATTGGTAATTCAACTAAATGATCTATCATTCATATTATATGACACAATGTTGGAACATTAATTTTTGTCTTGTGTCAAAGAGTCATTGATCTGTGTATTTAGGGTGATGATGTTGTACGGACCTGAAGGAAAAGAAAGCTCCAGAAAATGATGTCGAGGCAGCTATTACACAACTGAAACAAAGGAAGAAACTGGAAGACACGGTGGGTGGTGAAATTCTGTCCAAGACTGGCTTTATTGTTTGTTATTTTATGATGGCAGTCAATAAATTTGTCACCTTATAACCAGTTACCTGAGCTTCTGAACCATGGCTGAACCATGGAATAACCTCCCAGAATCAGTAGTACAGGCCAAATCTATAAACTCGTTTACAAAACTGCCTGGACAAGTTCTTGTCTAATAAGGTGATTTTATATGATTATGAAGCACCACTATTACTAAGGACTGGAACTAGATTCTGAAGACAAAGATCTGATCATTGAGGAACCAAACAAATCCTGCGATTAGAACCATCCTAAGGTAACTTATAATAAGATATGTTATGTTAATTATAATCTTCATGTTTCCCAGATCCTAGACATGACGAAGCAGCTGGAAGGCGAGATAGTCGATCGGGCGAAGCTAGAGGATCTGTTCAAACAAGTTCTACGACATGAACTTGTCCAGCTATGGAGGTGAGAGATGACATGAACTTGTCCAGCTATGGAGGTGTGAGATGACATGAACTTGTCCAGTTATTGAGATGAGAGATGACATGAACTTGTCCAGCTATGGAGGTGACAGATGACATGAACTTGTCCAGCTATGGAGGTGAGAGATGCTGTGATACTGCATGGTGTTGAAAACACACATTTTAACAACTCCAAGATGATGTTACATCACTTACATGTGTGGAGAGGTGAGGTAGTAACCGTGATATTGTTACTTGTTATATATGTGGCATGACTCATAAGGTTGTGATGACACAAACAGTGATGACACGTTACAAGTGTGGGTTGTAACAGTGATGGTGTTACTTTTTTACAAGTATGACCACACTGTAACTAATTTGTTACACGCGTTGCTGGGTTGTAACAGTGATGATGTTACAGGTGTGATAGCATTGTAACCATGATGATGTTGCATGTTAATGGTGTGGCTGGGTTGTAGCAATGATGGTATTATATGTGTGACATCATTGTAACAGTGATGGCGTTACATGTTACGGGTGCGGCTGGGTTGTAACCATGATGGTGTTGTGTGGTACATGTGTGATATCATTGTAATTATGGTGGTGTTACATGTTACAGGTGTGGCAGCATTGTACCTATGATGGTGTTACATGTTACAGGTGAGGATGGGTTGTAACAGTGATGGTGTTACATGTTACAGGTGTGGCTGGGTTGTAGCCTTGATGGTGTTACATGTTACAGGTGAGGATGGGTTGTAACAATGATGGTGTTACATGTTACAGGTGTGGCTGGGTTGTAGCCTTGATGGTACATGGTACAGGTGTGATATCAATGTAACTATGATGGTGTTACATGTTACAGGTGTGGCAGCATTTAACAATGATCATGTTACAGGTGTGGCAGCATTTAACTATGATGGTGTTACATGTTACAGGTGTGGCTGGGTTGTAGCCATGATTGTGTTACACATTACAGGTGTGACATCATTGTTACTATGATGGTATTACATGTTACAGGTGTGGCAGCATTTAACTATGATGGTGTTACATGTTACAGGTGTGGCTGGGTTGTAGCCATGATTGTGTTACACATTACAGGTGTGACATCATTGTTACTATGATGGTATTACATGTTACAGGTGTGGCAGCATTTAACTATGATGGTGTTACATGTTACAGGTGTGGCTGGGTTGTAGCCATGATTGTGTTACACATTACAGGTGTGACATCATTGTTACTATGATGGTATTACATGTTACAGGTGTGGCAGCATTTAACTATGATGGTGTTACATGTTACAGGTGTGGCTGGGTTGTAGCCATGATTGTGTTACACATTACAAGTGTGACATCATTGTTACTATGATGGTATTACATGTTACAGGTGTGGCAGCATTTAACTATGATGGTGTTACATGTTACTGGTGTGGTAGCATTGTAACAGTGGTGATGTTACATGTTACAGGTGTGGCTGTGTTGTGTGACTTTGGGCCCATGGGGTGCGCCATGAAGACTAACCTACTGCAGGTGTGGTGCAACCACTTTGTGCTGGAAGATCAGATGCTGGAGGTCGACTGTTCCATCCTTACCCCAGAGGTCATTCTCAAGTAGGTTGCTGTGTCAATTCTTGTCAACAATAGTTTTAAAAATAGCTGGAATATTAATGTTTTCCCCTTTGTAATTGTTGAAAAAAGGAAAACGTTTACATTAAAACTATGTTCTATTCTGTTCTACAAAGGTTTGGATTTTTTCTGGTGTGTAGAACAATGTAAAATAAAAGAATCCTTGTTTTTTTGTTGCAGCATTGTAACAGTTAATTATACAAACTGCGTTGATACTGAAGGCTGACTGCCTACCTGTGTAGTAGTGTAGCGTTAGCTTGGGAAGTGTTTGCAAGGCTATACCTTATTGAGATGACATTTCTCATTCATGCAGAAATGTAGATTGAAGTTTAGGGTTAGGTTGAGTGCCAGGTTCCTGTCCAATTCTAAATCTCTGCTGCCAAACACTGATGTTGAATCTGTATGTGACAATGGACAACTGAATGTGGTGTCGTTTCAAAGCGTCTGGTCACGTTGATAAGTTTGCTGACTACATGGTGAAGGACTTGAAGACAGGGAAGTGTTTCCATTCTGACCACCTCATTGAAGGAAGTGTTTCCTTGCCGACCACCTCATTGAAGGTAGTGTTTCTGTGCCAACCAACTCATTGAAAGTAGTGTTTCCATGCCGACCAACTAATGGAAGTTAGTGTTTCCATGCTCAGCACCTCGTTGAAGGTAGTGTTTCCATGCCGACCAACTCACTGAAGGTAGTGTTTCCATGGAACCACCATATTGAAAGTAGTGTTTCCGTGCTGACCATGATGATGACAATATAACCAAAACAGCCTTGAGATGGTCCCCAAAGGAAAATGAAAACAACCAAAAAACAACATGGAAAAAAATAGTATTACAGGAAAAGCCTCAGCTGGGGCCTGGCTGACAGAAGTGGAGAAGTCTTGTTTCCGCCTTACACGAGAGTAATAATAGATAAACGTGACAGTTGTTTCGGGTGAATGGTATGAACAAATATGATAATGATCACTGTTTCAGGTTGATGGTATGACTTAGTTATAATAACAATGACTGTTTCAGGTTAATGATATGAGTTAGTTATAATAACATACTGTTTCAGGTTAATGATACGAGTTAGTTATAATAACAATGACTGTTTCAGGTTAATAGTATGAGTAAAGACGACATGCAGGAGACAGTAAGGAAGTACAATATGAAGGCTCTGGCAATTGGCAATGACCTCACAAGCCCTCATGAGTTCAACCTCATGTTCAGCACAAGTATTGGACCAGACAGTTACTTGAAGGGGTAGGGCTAGTCTTCAAGTTCATACTGCTCAAAAGTAATTCTATTCTGTGACATCATCTTCCAAGATGGGGTGAGCTAAAAAGTTTTCTGTGTACAATAAATTTGTCCAGTCATCTTCTTTTGACCATTTTATTCTCTGTTGTGAGTGGCCGCTTAGATCGTCCTCTGTCGCGATGTCCTGTCCACTTCGTCCTCCTCCACAACCTCTGTCACCTCCGTCTCACTCCTCACCACGTCTCTCATTCTTAACCTTTGTCCCCTCCACATCCTCTGTCACCTCTGTGTCTCTCCTCACCACATCTCTCATTCTTAACCTTTGCTGTCTCCTCCACAACCTCTGCCACCTCCGTGTCTCTCCTCACCACGTCACTCATTCTTAACCTTTGCTGTCCCCTTCACATCCTCTGCCACCTCCGTGTCTCTCCTCACCACATCTCTCATTCTTAACCTTTGCTGTCCCCTCCACATCCTCTGTCACCTCCGTGTCTCTCCTCACCACGTCACTCATTCTTTACCTTTGCTGTCCCCTTCACATCCTCTGACACCTCCGTGTCTCTCCTCACCACGTCACTCATTCTTAACCTTTGCTGTCCCCCCCACAACGTCTGCCACCTCTGTGTCTCTTCTCACCATGTCTCTCATTCTTAACCTTTGCTGTCCCCTCCACATCCTCTCTCACCTCTGTGTCTCTCCTCACCACGTCACTCATTCTTAACCTTTGCTGTCCCCTCCATATCCTCTGTCACCTCTGTGTCTCTCCTCACCACGTCACTCATTCTTAACCTTTGCTGTCCCCTCCACACCCTCTGTCACCTCTGTGTCTCTCCTCACCATGTCTCTCGTTCTTAACCTTTGCTGTCCCCTCCACACCCTCTGTCACCTCTGTGTCTCTCCTCACCACATCTCTCATTCTTAACCTTTGCTGTCTCCTCCACAACCTCTGCCACCTCCGTGTCTCTCCTCACCACGTCACTCATCCTTAACCTTTGCTGTCCCCTCCACAACCTCTGCCACCCCCGTGTCTCTCCTCACCACGTCTCTCATTCTTGACCTTCGCTGTCCCCTCCACAACTTCTGTCACGTCCGTGTCTTTCCTCACCATGTCTCTCATTCTTAACCTTTGCCGTCCCCTCCACAATCTCTGCCACCTCCGTGTCTCTCCTCACCACATCTCTCATTCTTGACCTTCGCTGTCCCCTCCACAACCTCTGTCACCTCCGTGTCTCTCCTCACCATGTCTCTCATTCTTAACCTTTACCGTCCCCTCCACAACCTCTGCCACCTCCGTGTCTCTCCTCAGCACATCTCTCATTCTTGACCTTCGCTGTCCCCTCCACAACCTCTGCACCTCCGTGTCTCTCCTCACCACGTCTCTCATTCTTAACCTTTGTGTCCCCTGCTGCGTTTCCATCAACCGGCCGTGTCCAGCCTGTTATTGCACTGTCATCCTCCCTACGTACAACATTGCACTGTAGGTTTAAAAATGGACTTGTAGGTTAGATAACTACCTACTGTATGATCGACTGTGACAAATTCTACTATATATTTCGCAAATAGAATTGGACATAACTGACAGGGAAGCTAACATAGAGGTTAGGTCGGAATTAATGTCCATTAAGTTACATAAGACTATGTAAAATTTGTAATCCTTAAAAACATCACATGTCTCAGTTGTCTTCTTGAAGGTGAACATCATTTTACTGAAAGAGTTCTTTTGCTTATATCTAAATGTTGTATCCTACAAATTTTACATTTACAACTAGATACCATCTTTGTTTGCTTTATATATATATATTTTTATTTTGTAGATTCCTGCAGCCAGAGATAGCCCGACTTAACCAGGGCAATTTACCAATCAGCATTGCTTTCAGAAACGAGATTTCACCGCGTTCAGGGCTGATTCAAGTCAGGTGTGATATCTTTATTCATTTCATTTTGCCATACATGCATTTATGCAATCAACAACGCAAGCCAGATGTAAAGATATGAAAGGGCTAAATGAATGTCGTTTATTAAGGGTATGCTTAATGGCATACTATTCCAATTAAGAACATGAAATGTGGACCCTGTAACATATGCCAAGCCTGTGGCTGAGCCTCATACAAATCTGTCTGGACACAATGTTCCCAGAGCCCACATTTCGACATAGCAATACAATACATGTAGTAATATTCCTACAACACAAGACAATTCATGGCATCGCCACCAGCACATTAAAACATTAACCCATCACCGACAATACTACCCATTCGAGTCGCTCATATTCATTACTTGGGAGTTGACTTGGAATTCAGAGAGATGACTTGACATGGACTTGGAGGTCATTGACTTGAGACTTGACTTGCCAGTTTGTCACTTGCCAACAAGTCTTGTCGCTCAAAACATATACAAAATAAAACTATGTTGTTACAACAGGCTGCATCAAATCCAATCATTATTAACCCTAGGTGTGACCACTGGGCCGAATTCAACACGTGCTTCTAGTGCGAAATGGGTTCCGGCCGACTTTAGTATCACTCTGTAGTAACTATTTTCGTTTCCATTACTAGTATCTCACTTTGTTTTGTGTATAAAATTTCCCATTATGATACATTCCCCTTTACTCACTTCCTTTATAGCATTTTATATGTTGTGTGATCCTCTTCGTTTATGTTTGGACTTCGGTAAACTAATCCAATAGTTAATGTTGAATTTCCTGTAACTATTGCACCAAACAGCTTCATCGCAATTTGCTTCCCTTTCTAATTTTATTTCATGAGCCTGAATAGATTCTTTAATATATAAAATAATTCCCTCTCCTTTTCTTCGTGTTCGATCTTTCCTAAACATTATGTATCCTGTCAGTCCTAATTCAGCATCTGATATGTCTTTATTGGCCCATAATTTGGTTATACCAATTATGTGAGGGTTAATATCTTCTACCATAATGTTTAATTCGTTTTTCTTATTTACTATGCTCCTTACATTGAAACACACGCATTCATTCAGTAAGAGAAATCAGATCATTGGTTGTCAGGTGTTTGACATTTAAACACATACATTCATTCAGGAAGAGAAATCAGATCATTGGTTGTCAGGCGTTTGACATTTAAACACACGCATTCATTAAAATTTAAACACACGCATTCATTCAGTAAGAGAAAGCAGATCATTGGTTGTTAGGTGTTTGAAATTTTCATCAGACAAGAAAATGTACATTTTGACAAGATATTCGGTAACTTCCAGCAGTAGTTTACAGAAATAACAAGAGAACACAAAGAAACCATGAGAAGATCAGTTCACTTTTATGTTCCCAGATTACTTAAGTTTCTACGTCAATATTTTGGCAAATTTTTAGATAAATATCAGCAAGTTGCCATCGCGATTTCCACCCATAGTCAGGTGTTGCAAAAAATCGTAAAAGTTGTCAACATATTTGATTCATTTTTGTTTTGTTTTGTATGTTTGGCTGCATTTTTCCAAATGGACATAGGGACAGACAGCCACTCAGTAATTACCTGGTGGCAGGGTGAAAATTTAAATTGTTTTCTTTTTTTGATGAAATTCAAATAGTAATATCCCCATGATAAGATTATGTGCTGTGGTTTTTATCATTTTATTATGATAAAGAGTCTTTATACCAACAAAAAGTTACCTCAATCACAATTGTGTGATAATTATTAGCGATGTTATAGCATCCTCATGAATAACTCTAATTTATGTAAACAGTGGAAGTTTATCATTGGTCACTCCGACCTAGGCTAGGGTTAAAGTTCCCTCTTGTGCTTGGAGTGACATTTGCCGTCTTCTGGTTTGAAGGTTCTCATTGTAAATCTGGCTGGTGTACTTCGTGAAGATTGCCATCGACAAGACAAAGTTGTGATTCCGTCAGCACATGACAAATGAGATGGCACATTAAGCATGTGACTGCTGGGACGCAGAAATAAAGGCAACTTATGTAAGAGAGACCCCCTGAGTTCTATTTATATACAACATATTACCCTCCGGTTTGTATTATGATTAATATGCATAATTTTTTATAATAATTAATGTGGGTAATTTTGTGCAGTAATAAAAATGACAAATTTGATGTATTAATAAATGTAGATAATTTTGTGCAGGACCAAATATATTTTTTTACTATAGAAATAAATATGTATAATTTGGTGTAATAATGAATATAAAAAATTAATTACATAATTTTGTATGATAATAAATATAGAGAATTTTGCACAATAATGAATCAGCATAAGCCCTCAAAATACTCTGCCACCGAAACATGGCTCAAGTCAATGAAAACACACATTTTAGAACTTGTATGTTTGTATTTTATAACCAATTGTACACATCTCATTTGTTGGCCATTTTAATAATCAGTCTTGACTTACATTTTTGATGTCTTAGTGTTAAAATGTTAGTGTTTAAATATCTAATATTTTTTATTATTATATATTATCTGTCACTTATGCGTACACATGCATACATACACATACACATGTGTATGCATTTCTTGCAATAGATTACATCCATATAAGAACAGGACTGGCTGAGATATATGGACTTTAGTACAGTAATTATAAGAACGTATTGATTACAGGGATGGGTCAGATTTAACAAGATTGCCATCCCAAACAACAAGTTCCAGATGGCAAGTGGACAAGGAAGCCAATGGCTTATCGAGAGTCCAAGTTCTCATCTATGTGTAGCATGCCCTTATCAGATATCTGTCAATTCTATTTTTTAACATATTCACACTACTAGCATTAACACAATCATTCGGCAGTTTGTTCCATTCATTTATCACCCTCTGTGAGAAAGAATACTTTCTCATGTCCAACCTACACTGCTCCTTAGCTAAGTCTGCTTTGTGTCCTCTGGTTCTACTGCCTTCTTTAAATTTGAAGAACATATTCCTATCAACATCCTCATAACCGTTCACTATTTTAAACACTTCTCTTTGGTCTCCTCTTAGTCTCCTGGTCTCTAGTGTTGTCAAACCACATTGTAA
>SDWI01003545.1:4352-14723 GCA_009193005.1 Lamellibrachia luymesi
GACAGGATAACAAGTAACGTACTCAAATTTGCGGATGACACAAAAGTGTTTAGAAAGGTTAACACCGATGGTGATGAACAACATTTGCAAAACGATCTAAACAGATTAGTGAAATGGCATAAGAAAGTGCAGATACATTTTGGGAAATGTAAATGCCTACATACAGGACATGGGAACTTGGATGTAAACTATAAAATGGGAGATACTGTTCTGGTTCTCTATAAAAGAAAAGGACTTAGGAGTTACAATAAGAGCAGTGTGGTATTGCAGCTTCAAACAGTAATCAAATTCTTGGGTTAATTAGGAGAAGCATAACACACAAGGAAAACAGCTAATTATACATCTATATAAAGCAACAGTTATACCTCATTTAGAATTACGGTTAAGAGGAGATCAGATTGGAGTGTTTAAGATATTGAATGGGTATGAAAATATTGATAGAAATATGTGTTTCTTACTCAAGAAGGATAGCAGAACTAGAGGATAGGAAGTAAAATTAGAAAGGATCAGTGTATATTGGATATCAGGAAGCATTTGTTCTCACAGAGGACAATAAATTAATGGAACAAATTGTCTACGGATTGTATAACAGCTAGCAGCGTGAATATGTTTAAAAACCAGGTTGTCACATATCCAAGGAGGGCGGGTTACACGTAAATAAACATTGTTGGACTCTCGATAAGCCAATGGCTTCCTTGTCCACTCGTCATCTGGGCCTTTGGCTTGGATGGCAAATGAAATCTTGTTAAATGCTTGCACTTGTGTGGAAGAGAAAAACTTCCTCAATAAAAAAAACAATATTCACCCTCTTTTAATATAACTTAACATTGAAACGCTCGTGTATTACCATTAGTAGTGGACTCCATTTACCATTTGCAATCGGAAGCCACCTCAGGCCGCACGAACCTTTACATTCGTCCGAGTTGTCCTGCATTTGATTCCATCTACAAAAATGTTCATGTGCTTCCAATCGTCTTCCCCTACATTTACTTCCATCTACTAGCATATTTGTCCATTGGAGACCACTGCACTCCCATCCACATTTGGCCGTCGTCTCATCATTCATTACTGTTCTTCTCTCCCTTAGCTTCCCTCCCTCCCACTACCCCTACATTAACCACCATTCATATACTCCCAGCGAAGCAACGAAGCAACAAAACAGTGAGACACTAAGGAAAGAAGCAGCGAAATGGCGATGCAGTCAAATAGCAAAAAACAACGAAATAGTGAAGTAGCGAAGTAATGAAACAGCAACAATAGCAAAGAGAGCGAAGTGGCCATACAACGAAGAAGCAAAATAACGAAACAGTGAAACAGAACGAGTAGGGCAGCAAAAAACAGAAAAGCACCAAAACAATGAAGTAGCGAAACAGTGAAACAGCAACAATTACAAACCAACAAAGCACCGAGGCAACGATGCAGCGAAACAACGAAGTAGCGAAGTAGCAAAAACAGTAAAACACTGCTGAAACAGCGAAGCAGCGAAGCAGCGAAGCAGCGAAGCAACGAAACGGCGAAAAACAAAACAGAAAGAAGCGCAGTAACGCAGTAACAAAACAACTAAACTGCGAAGCAACAAAACAACAAAGTGTCAAAAGTAGCGAAGTAGCAAAGCAAAGAAACAGCAAATGGAGCGAAGTAGTGAAATAGCAAAACAACGAACCAGTGAAACAGCTAAACAGCAAAACAACGAAACAACAAAACAATGAAGGAACAAATTATGAAACAGTAAAGCACCATGGCAACGAAACAGTAAAACAATGAAACAACAACACAGCAACAAGAGAAAAAAATAACGAAATAGCTAAGCACTGAGGCAACGAAGCAGCGAAACAACAAAGTAATAAAGAAGCAAAGCAGCAAAACAGTGAAACAACGAAACAACAAAACAGCGAAAGTAGCAAAACAACGAAATACAAAAACAGAAAAAGAGGAAAAGTACGAAACAACAAAACAGCGAAGTAGCAGAAATAGCGAAATAGCTAAACAGCAAAGTAGCGAAACAGCAAAACAACGAAACAGCAAAGTAACAAAACATTATTGCCCTTAGAACCAACTGCTACAATGTACACATCAAGTGCGCATGGCAGCTCTGAGATAACCCCACCCCGTCCATAAATATTACGGTAGGTAAGGCCGAGATGGCTATGGTAAGGCCGAGATGGCTATCTTGGTTAGTGCCCCTTTAACTTCAGTCGGACAGTTGTGTAAATATAATCAAAGTTTAAAGTTAATTCGAATTGCATCGTATAAACTGATAAAAGTTAACTTTTATTTTATAATTAGCCAAATGCCCGGATGACATCGTAATTACGTAATTATGTATGCACCCAGAATGTGGGTGCATATTTTATTGCATTGCAGTCAAGTTTATGTAGGGGTTGCTCAACAATTTTATATAGGGGTTGGTCAACAATTTTATATAGGGGTTGCTCAACAATGACATAATGCAAAGATAGGCCCGTAACAACGCAACATCTTTATTAGTAATTATAGTACACATGGATAACATATTCAAACAATCCACGTACAACACATCACTGATTAACTTATCACTACACCCATGTAGCATGCACTGTACTTCTATTACAGAATGTCGAACGACGATGGTGCAAAATGAATTTTCTTGCGAATGTTTCAACTCCGAACAAAACAGCTCTTTTCAGAGCCAATCTAGCTAAGCAAAATAGTTGTTACATCGAATGTGCATAATATTTCATGTCGACGTTTATTCTTTCTATTCCCTCCCTCTATCCCTCGCTCATCCCCCATATGAAAATAAAAGCAAGATAAATAAATTTACACGAAACAACATATAGTTAAACCTATGCATGCGTTGTCCCTTAAAGTTGTGCATGCTCATGACATGCAATATCATCAGTATAATTGTTTTGGCCATACACTGTGCTTCGGTGTGTCCCGTATTGTCCCGATTCGGCGTCACCAACATGTCTTTATTTAGTGTTTTATTTATGAACACATAATTCTCGTTCGGCGTCCACAATTAAGTCCTACTAAACAGCAGTGTATGGCAAATGGTGCCTGTCGTAGGAACTCCGGCCGAATGTATTGCAGTTCCTCTGTTATGACAGCCTCCGGTGTCCCGAAGTCCATGACTGTCGCAGTGCCGTCTTCCAGCGTATCAATCACTGCACGATACCATGGTTCATCGGTGCTACTGCTTACACAACATTTTCAACTAGTTTTGGGTCAACGAGCACAAGTTTGCGGAGTCAGGGCTGTTACATGTAGCTGCGAGTGATGTCATCAGATCTGCCAAGTCAGCTTTCTGTGCTGGCTGTTGGACGTAGAAGTCGCCTCAATTGACGACTACAGCTACAAAAACTGGATGTTCGTTTAACGGAAACACAACCCCCGGGTATTTACTGGAACCACGTACGGGCATTTCTGTATCTGATTCATTCAAAGTTACCTCCGTTTTGGTATCAGTACTTGCCTTGGCGGCATCGTCCGGTAAAGCCGACATCATTTCGTCGCTGACGTGCGTCGTCTTATGCCACAGTGCAACAATGTGTGGAAGTATGACAGATGTCAGAACCTCAGCAGTGAAATGTCCACCGTCAATTCGACCGCACAGCTGGACATACGCCTCATTTGACTTCCCTTTCTCATATATCTGGTGTACGCGTGCCAAGCAGCACTGAATAGCCAATGGAGCCAACCAACACAATGCGTCATCTAGCTGCTTCACGCGTTGCCTATCAATAGTGACAATGCTGCCGTAGTGAACATACTTGACGACAAATTTACCGGGGTCTGTGTTGTCACAAAACTCTGTACCACTTGCACCCTTCATTGACACAACACGGTATCCCAACTTCGGGGTTATCTAAGATCATCTCCGTTTCACTCAGACTGATGTATAACTTATTCATTGTACAACTTAGCTCAACCTCCTTCCTCCTCGAGTTGCACATATAACTCACCAGGACTGATGATATTGAGTACGTACACCTTACACTTGTCAGATGATAAGGTGACATCCGGGTACCGTAAGACAACATATGGTATTGTCTGTTTCAGCTTTTGTTTGACTACCTTCTTTTCTTGATGTGCTTAGGGCTTGTTTCCATTTTCCTATTGCAACGTAGGACCATGTAGGTAGTCATCTTTCTCTCGAACTAATTCACATTTTACGCCGTCCAACTTTCTCAATTGGAGGGTTTGTGCACGTTTTGGGCATGTTTCCTTTTCAGGATGCAATGCGGGATCATCTGGGGGTAAAAATGTATCCAAGTAGGCCAGTTATCCAGCACCGTAGATACCATCTTTGGGGTGTGCGTCTAGGAGGGATTTATTGTCAAATGTATTATCCGGGTATTTGGTTTCCTCAGTGCCACACATTCCCCAACTCCTGTCTTTTCCTTTTCCTGCGGTGTTTTGCTAACATGACTGCCATCATCCTTAATAATTCATCTGCATTATTATCATCAAACCGCATCATGTTTGCTCCTTTGTGTTGTTTTTGGATTTCATTCTCATGATCTTGAGTTATACCTTCTTTTTCCTCCATCATCCGCATATTTTCCTCCTCCATCCGCATTTATTCCACCATCCACATATTTTCCTCCATCATCCGCATCTTTTCCTTCTCCATCCACATATCTTCTTCCTCCACCCACTGCATCCTTTCATTTAACATCTCCTCTTTGTAGTGCATCGACGCTCTTACCGCTCCAATCTATAGGGTTGTCCAGGCTGAGTCGTCCTGCTTCCAGTAATCCATCCCAAGTGGTGATGTGATGCATTTTTTACATTAGAACAAGACGGCAAGACCAATCACCTGTATCCTCGCTAAATCGGAGTCCTTAAAATAACCAATAGCTACGAAATAAAATAAACAGTATGTGTTTTAAACGTTTATTTATTTAAAATCCAAACCAAATGGATAAGTGACTAGTGTAGTAACGCACTAACCTGATACAACTGCTCCTGAGATCATTGTTGACAAAGGTTCTACTATAGCAGTCCCATATCCACATTGTCCTCTAGCGGGGATGTTCATTGTTGACAAAGGTTCTACTATAGCAGTCCCATATCCACATTGTCCTCTAGCGGGGATGTTCATTGTTGACAAAGGTTCTACTATAGCAGTCCCATATCCACATTGTCCTCTAGCGGGGATGTTCATTGTAGATTGCGGCGGAAAGAAAACAGGGTGACAGCCTGCCACTCTCACCCCGCGTGCTCTGTCTCTAGTAGTTGTGGTATCCGAAGCCGTCATCGACCGAAGTGCCTCATTCATTACAGGAACATGTGACAATATGTTAGTCCCAAGCAAGCCACACAAGTCAGAATGTCTGTGTCCGCTGTCCTTGATAATTAATATGCCTCGCTTTGGAACGACGACACCTCGATGTCCATCTCGACATAGCCGACGTATGGCACACTCAGTCCATTTGTCGCTCTGACGGTCAGCCATTTATTCGGTGTATACATATCATTACCTGCCGTGGCGAGGTGAGTATGATAGAACGACTGAGTGATGGTAGTGACCTGGCTGCCCGTATCTCCCGGGAAACGAGTAACGATGCCTCCTACCTTCGCCTCTAGAGTAGGCGAATTTCCTACCAATTGATAACATGACGTGGAGTCTTTCACTGGTATCTCGTCTGCTCGACTCATAGCAGAAGAGTTATTTAGTTTAAAACATCGGTTTAATTTCTGATCTGGTTCTTAGCCATGGCATGCTTTACCCTCCTGCTATACTTGTCCCTTGCGCCCACAGAAATCACACAAGGATTCACCAGACTGTCTTTACCGACATTCTCGAGCGTAGTGACCCGGTCGACCACACTGAAAGCAGTTTCCCTTGGCGGAGTGGGTGGTCCTCTCAGTATTCGATGGTGACCATGCCAGTGCTCTGAGTAGTTGTTGTTGCAGCTCAGAAATGATCGCGAGCATAGACAGACACCATCTTCTCGTGCCATGCTGATTTCCTGTGAGGCAATACGTACACGTCTTCTGCTGCCTTCGTCTGTCTCCGTTGACCATTTGATGGCGAGGTTAAAAATGTCGATAAATGTAGCATTCGGATGCATGTATGCCTGTTTTTTTTTCAACTTCCAGCGAAGTAGCGGTTCACGAACGTTCTCCACCAGTTGGTCCCGGAGCATGTGATCTCGATTTGTCACGTGTTTCGGACTAACGTTCTCCAGCCTGTCAATGAGTGCTACGACTTTGTGTGAATACTCAGTTATACTTTCCTCTTCTCATTGTTTTCTTTCGTAGAAGGAGCGTTGAGTGGCACTGGCGAGTTCACCAAACGCGTCTCGCAGAATCGCCAATATTGCCTGCGCATCGCGTCGTTCGTCCACCGTGCGGCTACCCACTTCTCTTTTCGAAGGACCCTCGAGGTGACACCACACGGCTGCATCTCTTCCAGATAAATGATGTGCCCGCAGAGCCGCTTCTCCATCTTTACACAAGTCTGCCACTTCATCGACACCCTTCCCGTCAAAACTGCGCCGACGACGCTCCCTCTGAACGCCGACGGTCACTGGATGTAACACCGTGGTGTGCGCATTCAATTCGCTTAGTTGTCTACGCAACTTTTCCAAAGCTTCCGCCATGCCATTCCAGTGGTCAGCAGGTTGATCTTCATCCATACCTTAGTAATCAATTTGGGATAGTCTAAAAAATAATCCTTTACATTTGGAATTTCAGTAGCATTACCCCACTTCTGGTACCAAAATGTAGTCTCGCTAAACAAGGGTCCTTAAAATAACCAATATCTACGAAATAAAATAAACAGTATGTGTTCTAAACTTTTATATATTACTAGTACAGTAACGCACTAACCTAATAAAACTGTATTATAACTACGTAATATCTGGTACCTAACTAAAACCTACAACTCCCTAGGTAGTCAGTGAGTCCATCTGAATAAGCAAGGATGGCCCCCTTGTTTGGATGACTACTAAAATAGATTTTTGGGAATACCCGGATGATATGTGCATTGTGAGAGTATAGGGAAAGAGGTGTAATATCGCTCAGATGACATCAGCGCCCCTGTCGGCTATATGACTAGACGAGGGACATCATCAGTGCTCCCTAGCGGCGAAAGGACTAGTCAAGGTCAAGGAGTCCTCTAAGGGGGGTCAGATGTTATCCGACGTAAGGGAGCAGTGGCGGCGGGGGCGAACATCATTCATGAACAGGGATCAAAGGGTCTGGCAGCATCATTCATTAACAGGGATTGCGAGTGTTGACCACTACGCCAGAGGTCGTGAGCTTAGGGGTGTCTCCACCTCGCCAGAGGCTCGATGGTGATGATGAGGTATCTTTCTGGTGTTTACCATCACTCCTAAGGTCGTGAGCTAAGGGGTGTGTCCACCTCGCCAGAGGCTCAATCGATGAGCTATGTGCAATAGTACAGTCTACCCTGTCGCAGTTGCTTAAGCCAATCAAACACGCGGCAATCGTTAGCCACTAAATCGGTGTCGAATATGTTGACAAACGTTTTCATCGGAAAGCCGTTACAACGAAGCAATAAATCATCTACACAATATTGTTCACAAACGTTAGACAGAGGACTCTGAAGTCTCTTGCTATTATGAGTCCACTCGGAACAATGTTCGTTCATGAAGGTCCGGAAGGCCGCGTGTCGTGGCGGCAGACCGTACGAGCAGAACTAATCGCCGCATCCATCAGCATCCACGTATAGCGCTATCCAATATTCACCCGGTTCGTCGCCGTCGTCGGTGTTGCATACGAAGGCGACAGGCAAAGCGTCTATCGTCGTAGGCAGTCCGTCTTTGGGTACGACACCGCGAAATATCGACCTAGTGCGCGGGTCCACCGCCTGGCGATCTGCAGAGTGTTCATCTCAGTAGTCATAGATGATGTTGCGGCTCTTGTCTATTTACAGCACGGATTCGAACTCGGCGTAAGCGATGACGTTCACAGTGGTCGGCCGCGGGTTTCGGAAATGCATCTCGATGCGCAGGTTGCCCTTTTGGACTAGATGGAAGTAGTCGCCATCGCACTCGTCGGGGGTCAGGTCAAAACCGAAGAAGGTGTAGCCGTAGCGGAAGTTGCTGCGAGACAGCAAGTTCCCCTCGTCCTGCCACACCTTACCGGTCGAGGAGAACAGGTTCAGGTAGCTCCTGATGAAAAGGTTGTCGTCAAAATTCGGTTGGAAAGGTTTGGAGTTTAGTTGTCGCCCGTCCACGTACACTGCGAGAAAGCTGATGGCGATGTTCTTGGCGTGAAAAGGATTCTTGGCGTACGAACAGTTGTACGCATCGTTATCGATGCAACACAGCACCAGACGTTTCGGCAGGGTGCCGAGGAACAGATTCTCGTTCGCATTCGGTCGGGCGTCCGCGGGAATGGAGTACACCTTGCAGTCGACGGACCGCATCGGATACTTGACCGTTCTCTTCTCGAGGGCCTTGATGTGCGCCATCTGTATGGACGGATTCAGGGTGACATTCTTTGCAAACAAGGCGGCATTGGTGATTTTGATCCTGTAATCGGGGTTGGCCATTAGCGCAAACGCGGACATACTGCGCACTAGTCGTATCTTGACATGCACGCCGTTGATCAAGAATGTATCCTGCAGAAACAGTTCCGCTTGGAGATTACCCATCATGTCGACGACCCGACTCCGTACGATGAGCCACGAACCCTGCATTAGCCGCGGCCCCGTCATCGATCTCGACGGCATCCATGTGAGTGGCCGTGTCGTTGTGCCACAGCTGACTCGTCAGTTGCGTGGCCTTGACATCGGTGCCGTAACCCAGCAGCGTCTCTATGTAGGCACGATACGCATATGTGTTGGTCAAAGGGGTCACGAGCGTACCGTTCAGGTAGACGTCAACTTGACTGAACAGCGAATGAAGCCAGTTATTCACCGGACCCACGGGATCAGCCAAGTCGAGATCGTCCCCATTCGCCTGTACGTGTAACATCGGGTTGGCGATATCCAGGTAATCATCTACCGATCCCGGTATCAAGAATTGTATCGGTCCACCCGAGTCGAGATAGGCATTGGGCTGATGTTCTACTGTATGGCTGTCGACGATGCCGTTCTGAGTCGGGGGTATGGTAGAGATCCAGCTCGCTCTTGACCCCTTCGCACGAAAGCCATCGTCGAATATGTCGGCCTCACGTTTCTTGGGCGTCTGTCTCTTGCGCTGTCGCCTGGCGCGCGTAATACTCGTTGTGATTCATCTTCAGAACAGTCCGGTCCTACGCCGTCGAAAATGAAGCGTCACCGTCACTCTACCGTACTCGAATGGCACGCGCCGGCAGTTTTAGTCTCTTGTATTGATCTCGATCGACTTGAAGTGTTTGTACAACAGGGATACGTAGTGAAAGTTGGTGAAACGTTCATATATGGTGGCGCCTTTAACTCCACGAAACGGGAAGCATCGCAACAACGGTGCGAGACTGTCGCCAACGATGCGTCCCTCCACAACATCCGTGTAGATGTAGATGGTATGGAACCCTTGACTCATGTTCACCACGTTATCGGCCTCTTTACGGAAGGAGTACGGACCATCAGGAGTCTGTGTAGGCGGCAAAACCACTCTAGCTGATGGTATGAGACCGAGATCCTTTCCACCTAGGCTCGGGTGGACGTACGTGCGTGTGTCTGCTGCTGGTGCTGCTGCTGTTGGCCGACTGCTGACCTCCGACGGATGGAATACTAACATGGTTCCCATCGCACCGTGGTGAGAAATTGTGAACTCGGTGCCCGGTGTCATGTGCAACGTCATTTTTTGAGTGATGAGACTGTAGCTAAATTTTGCGCGTACATTATAAGTCTCCATACGTTTCAGCCCCTTGTTGACATGGTTCATCAATATTTCAGGACCTTTGTAATACCCAGCCTCTATCCTCGCACTCGGGGTAAGACCCAAAGGAACCGTCTCATTTAGGAAGAACCAGGTATCGTCCGCTCTAACGTTGTACCAAATATGTGGGTACTGTATGTCTGTCAACCCTCACTCCCATTCACCAGACATATCGATACGATGAGGCAAGTCCGTTATGTAATGCGCCAATGTTTTGTAGGGATACATCTTCATGGAAGCGTTGCTAGGTAGCGTCAGGTAGAAATAAGTCGCCGTAGCGTCTCAAAGTGGGATTTGGTAGCAGGTAACCCAACGAGCTACTCAACAGGGCCGTCCACAGATTAGAAATATCGTGACCGGTCGTCAGGATGTAAATGCTAATCAAGATGACCGTGAAATGCTAATCAAGATGACCGTCTACAAAAATATGATCTGATATAGAAACACTATCTCCTCTTTGGGACACACGGTACCGAACAGACGCCAAGGAGCGCTGTCTTTGTTGCTCTGCGCATCAATACTGTCCTCTGCTATGACCTCTTGCTCT
>SDWI01003564.1:1044-11108 GCA_009193005.1 Lamellibrachia luymesi
ATATATATATATATATATATATATATATATATATATAAATATATAATTTATATATTTATGCAGAATTTCAAGTAAAAAACACGGATTTCAACCAAACAAATTAGCATGTTATGTATTACCTAAAGAAAGCAAGATGTCGGCGATAGCTTGGATGTTTGCTAGGTGCATTCAGACAACAAATAGCAACAAAAACACAATTCTGTCATCCTGTATGGATAACTTACACCAGGCCTCTCGTGCCTATTGCTCTATACTTAGAGTTAACAAGCCGTAACAAGACTGCCATACAAAACTATAAGTTCCAGATTGCAAGTGGACAAGGAAGCCACTGGCTTATTGAGATTCCATCTCATATTCACACTACTAGCATATTGCTTTGTACACGGGTACAATTATATGTTTATCCTTATATGTGATAGTTCTCCAAATTAGCCCTAGAATGTGATTACCTTTTTATCTTTATCTTGACCGTGCACTAAGTAATAGAGGTACCGATTACAAAATCACCGGAGTGAAATATTGCTGTGGTGTGACGGCTGAGGCAGTCGTGAACGTGCAGACAGTCTGAGGTTGGTCTGGGATCTACGTCATCCGTGTGGCTGCAGAGCTCTCTCGTAACCAGGGCATGCTAACTCAGGGGTTCCCAAACTTTTTTTCTTGAGGCCCACTCATGGGGCTGCTAAAGCCACTGAGGCCCACTGTATTGCAAAAAAAATTACATCGATACAATTGAAGATGTGCATTTTTATTAAATAAAAATATATAAAAATTATAATGATGGCAATTGTTTTGCAAAATATTCCAACCAGTTCTACAGCGTTAATCATCTAAGAATGACAAATAGGGTTCAGTCAAAAGTTTAAATGCACACCCCGCTTAATGTCAATAATATTAACGAAAAAACTTACAAATTGCTGGCTTCAATGGGATGGGTGTGTCTGTTTCTCTTTGCACAGTTTGTCCATCTCAGGTGTTATCTCTGTGAGACTCAGCCTGATGTCACCTTCAGCGTCGAGTTTTGTACGATAGCCGAGTTAATTGACATTGTCGGCTATAGTGCTACAGTTATAGTGAATGACAATATACGCATATTACAGGATTTAGTTTACACGAAATTAACTTGGGACCTCCTCAAACCATCCCGCGGACCACC
Organism: Lamellibrachia luymesi; assembly: GCA_009193005.1. Lineage (NCBI taxonomy): Eukaryota > Metazoa > Annelida > Polychaeta > Sabellida > Siboglinidae > Lamellibrachia > Lamellibrachia luymesi. The sequence goes on from SDWI01003564.1 coordinate 2,198, forward strand.
TGAGGGCTGTGGACCACAGTTTGAGAACCCCTGCACTAGTTGACACTGACCGCAGACTGACTATACCCGACCCGCGACGGATACAGCGTCACGTCTGGTTGCTACGAATAGCGAGGATGTTGGATATAGATAGAAGACGACACCCATGTTACTGTTAAGAATATTGATGTAACTCCATGTCAGTGTAAAGGTCAACAGGAAACATAATTTCACCGTCATACGAAGACTAATCGTTTTTACCTCTTGAGTGTACCCATCATTCTGTCCACAGTAATTTGACACCTTTAACACTGTATATCAATTGTATAGATTGCCCAACCCTTTGGTTTTGATACACGTCTGACGTCGATTTTGGCGCTATAAATGTGTTCATACTGTATTTTATATTGTATTGTAGTGGGCACGTATATTGCACGATATGTATTAACAATGACGCCGTGAACTGACATGTGAATGTCAGGTAAGAATCGAGATCGTTTTTGCTTCGTTCTGTGACACAATGCCACATTAATACTGTATCTTTGTTTTGTGTACTACACTGGCAAAGCATCCCGGTACATTTCGAAGAGAACAACTATGACGGGGAGAGGGTTAATTGCAACGAGGTAAATTGCAACAAGTGTAATTTATGCTGGAACCCATAACTACACACATAGGAACACTTTATTGGATCGTTAGAAAAGTGGCTTTTTTGAAACCATCGACTAGTTTATCGTAATTATTTACTAATTTATTTATATCTGTCATCCCTTTAACGTGGTCACACGTATCATGTTTTCAACTAGCTAACACTACGGCGCGTCGCTACTGCTACCGAGGGGACAGGCCCTATTTACTATTTATTTCCGAGACACAATCTCATAGATACTTTGCCAACAAAGGCGTCAGAATAAGATCAATAACTGCGGATCTTCCAGCATTGTTTACCTTATTGCTTGCAGCGCCTGCTCGGCAAGATACGTAGGCGAAACTGGCAACTCACTTAGAATACGTCCAAATCAATATAGATGGGAAATGAGGAATCACGATGTTACACCAGTGACCAATCATTTCAACGAAGCTGGTCTCAATCTTTCCAATTTACGAGTTGTTATCCTGTCATCAGGACAACTGGAAACGACGCATAGACGAAACTGCGAATCAAAAACCCACACAGCCTGTCAGACGTATTGTTAGGGAGGACATTTTTGACATCATACTTTTGTGATTCGCTTCTCCCAGCAGGGTCGGTCTATTGCTAATCTAGCCAAAGCCACGTATTGCAAACGGCGTATCCGAAAATTCACACTTTTAACAGCGTTCTTTATGAACAAGAATGTAAAAGATATGCTGGTGTCCACCAAACTACGGTGAAAATTGGACACCTATACAACAATGACGTGGACAATTAGGATATTGTTGGACATTAAGCTGGCTAACAAATGAAATGTGATTGAGATAGAAACACCAGTAAATATAGGCAGGATGTATGTAGTAACACTGGAGAGCCTTACTCGCAGTTTAGACTTTTCACTTTAATAGGCTCCAGATCTTATAGGTGCTATTAACTGGCCATTGTCAATGTTCGTTAACATATAATGTTCATATAATGTTCATATAATGTTCTGTGTGTGTGTTACCTCAGGTGTGATTGTCCAATCGGTCCCTGGCCACGAGCCTGTCGTACGAGAAATAGGCAAATTTGCCATTCTCTCTCGCCTCTCGTAGTCTGGGAAGCTCATCCTTCCTACTGGATAATATGCGTTGAGACAGGTCTTCGTTGAAATACAGACCGTTCGGGTTCTGTTTGCGGGCTGCATGTAGACTGGTCTCCCGATCTTTGAAGCTTTCAAACTTCACTACGATTGTTCTCAGTTTGCTGCAGTAGCTGTTACCGGGCATTCTGTGCGCCCGTTCGATGTGTATATCTCTGGCTTGATTTTCCGAGATGTTCAACGCAGAAATGAATGATCTGCGCATTGCAGCCTCGGTGTCCGCCCACGTGTCTGCGTTACCCTCGGTGTCCGCCCACGTTACCCTCGGTGTCCGCCCACGTGTCTGCGTTACCCTCGGTGTCCGCCCACGTTACCCTCGGTGTCCGCCCACGTGTCTGCGTTACCCTCGGTGTCCGCCCACGTTACCCTCGGTGTCCGCCCACGTGTCTGCGTTACCCTCGGTGTCCGCCCACGTTACCCTCGGTGTCCGCCCACGTGTCTGCGTTACCCTCGGTGTCCGCCCACGTTACCCTCGGTGTCCGCCCACGTGTCTGCGTTACCCTCGGCCACACCATCAATTCGCAGGTTGTTGGGGCGGGGCTGGTTCTCTAGACAGTCAATGCCGTTTCCAGTCTCGTGTTGCACTGAAGCCACGATCTCGATACGTTTGACTACGTCATCTAGTACATCAGATTTCTCGTGAAGGGATTTCTTGATGTTGTCGACTTCATTTTGCGTGAACGGCACACTGGCCTTCAGTTCTGCTGCATCCCTAGCCGTCTCCCTCACCACGTCGAGGAAGCGCTTATTCATGGCTTCGAGGAACGACTGTAGGCACGCCTGGAATGCTGTCTGTTGCACGGCCATCTGCTTCATAAATACTTCTTCCTGTCGAACCAGTGTACTGCTGACGATGGAATCGATGTCCGGGTCCTGGTTGGGAAGGGATGACGACCGGGTTGTCTTTCCCATTTCAACGGGATTTTTTTCTGTTCCAGTTACTGTGTCTGTGTCTAAATTATATGTTAGTTGTCTTCATCATATTTTTACGAAGCAAAATAAGCAATGGCAATCCTTCAAGGGAAAACGCTGGCATTGTTTATATTGTAAATGAAACATGGCGCGACAAGTTAGTCTGATCTCACGGCCTAGGTTTTAAACACTCTAATTCAAATAATTGTTTTCTTTTTGCAAATAATTTATGTCACAGCAATATATAAAATAAATACAAATCTGGATTTTTTGCGAAAAAAATGTCTGAGGTCTTTAAATACCTCGCGTTATCGCATGTTTATCATTTAAGCTGGCACAAAGAAAATTTTGTCGGCATCACTATTCAAGCCGCCAGCATTGTTTGTCAAAATTGCAGATTAACCGCACACGATTTGAACAAGTGAAGGGAAGCTTACTGTAAATTTATATGTATGTTTTTTGCTAGTGGATGAGTGACACATTTTTTTGTGGCAAATGTCAGAATTCTGCGCCCTTCAGACGCATCTATGCGATTCTGTTGCGATCGTCTTAAAATACTGTGTCAACGGCGCAAAGGTGCATCCTAAATTGAAATCTACTGAGTTATGTTATTGTTGTGGATCATTATGTTATTGTTGTGGATCATTTCTGCCCTGGTGACATAGGACAGTGTCATCCACCAGTCTGGGTTGTGTCCGTAGTTTATCCGTGGTCTAACCGCGGTCTACCGTAATGTATCCGTGGTCTAGACGTAGTGTATCCGTGATGTAGCTGTGGTGTATCCGTGGTCAAACCGCGGTCTAGTCGTGGTGTATCCGTGGTATACCCGTAGTGTATCCGTGGTTTAGCCGTGGTGTATCCGTTTTCTAACCGTAGTGTATCTGTGGTGTAACAGTGGTATATCCGCGGTCTAGCCGCGGACTAGCCGCGGTCTATCCGTGGTGTATCCGTGGTCTAGCTGTGGTGTATCCGTTGTCTAAATGTGATGTATCCGTGGTCTAGACGTGGTGTATCCGTGGTCTAGCAGCGCTGTATCCGTGGTCTAGTCGTGGTGTATCCGTGGTCTAGCGGTGATATATCCGTGGTCTAGCCGTGGTGTATCCATGGTCTAGCCATGGTGTATCAATTGTTTAGCTGTGGTCTAGCCGTGGTCTAGCCGTCGTGTAGGGGACGGCGGTGATAGTTGAGCCACTGGGTTAGTTGAGCCACCCATGTTTCCCATAAAACTATAGCAGCAACTAATGAGTGATTAAATATGTTATTAGAACACGATGAACGTACACTAAGTGTCATCTGTCACAACGGTAAGAAAATGTGAGCTAAACGTTTTTATCACGTTTTTCGAAACGTTTGGTGATCGTGGCTAAGGTATGTTGGTGTGTAAACTACTGACGTATGTGATCAGACTATGTTATATGAGCACTTACAAATGGCTTACCCATGCACATAAAAGAAGACTATTTGCATCACTTTGCGCATTAAGTGAGAAGTTAATTGAATGTTGGTCTATAAGTCTGTATTAATTGAGAGTGTCGCCTTATTAATTATTATCTATATTAGCTAAGTGCGTCGACTTATTAATAAGGGTGTATACTTGTCAGAGACGTGTGGTACCCACTGAGTATATGTATTGGCTGAGTTGTCATGATATTTCAGTACAAGGCCTGCGTAAATATTATACAAACAAAGCATTTACCCAACTTACGCTGCACTGTGGGTAAGCTTACCTCATAAGTGTTAGTTGAGCCAGCTTACCAACACCATTTGAATCAGCTACACATAATTATCTATCTATCTATGATTTGGCTCTTGCTCTTGAGGTCTCAGAAACTTCCACTAACTACTCACGCTTTAACAGCATTAATAGCCTCTTTCTCATCAGCGGGTTTTAAATACAGACAGTTTCCGATCATACCTCCTAAATAATCATAAATAGACACATATCCGTTAGAATTTGTGATGTTTTTGGCTAAACTGGAACTAATATTTGTGAAGAACTTATTGAATTAATTTGACATATCTTTATTGATGGAAATGTCTTTGTCTCCACACTTTATATGGATAGGATATTTGATGGAAGGACGTTGTTTATGAATTACAGTGTTCAATACTGCCCATATTTCTTTAATGTCTCCTCTCTTTTCTGCTAGCAATTTACTGTAATACGCCTTTTCGGTGGATTTTAATATAGAAGTTAGTTTGTTTTTGTACGTTTGGTATCGAGATTCAAAGATTTCGGTTTTATCCCGAAGAAATATTCTGTAAAGATGATTCTTCTTACGACATTCGTTTTTTTAAGCCGTTGGACAACCAAGGTTTTTTATACAAGTGTCCTTAAACTTCACTTTCTTAACTCGGCAATACAGGTTGTACAATGTATTAAATATATTGATAAAATTAGCATACGCGATGTTAACATCATCCGAACCCAACACGCTTTCCAACAGTTCTTGCTTCAAACTTTCCATAAACATTAGTACACTGTCCTCTTTCAGGCTTCTTACATTTCTAAACGTCTTAGAATTATTTTATCAAGTTTATATTTACATAATACAAATATTAGCAAGTGGTCACTAATGTCAGTTATTAGTAACCCGCTATCAGCAACGTAATTGATTTGGTTGGTAAATATATTATCTATTAGGGTACACGAGTTGATGGTAATTTGGCTCGGTCTTACTATTAAATGATATAATCCTTTCTAGAAACCGCTTTTTTCCGGTGTGTGTTTCCTGTTTAAATTAATCAATATTAAAGTCACCACAAACAAATTTGGTTTTACTCGGGTTGGCATATGTAAGTAACTGGTTCATGTACTCATAGAATCTGTGTATGTCTGAACCCGGAGTTCTATAGACACAGCTCAAAATTATATGTTTGTGTTTTTGCATGTCTAACTCGATAGTGACACATTAAAAGAGATTCTCAATTTCAAAAGATTTTGCTGTACGGAGTGTGCAATTAAATCTGTGATTTACGAATAGTGCGTCACCTCTTCCTTTTCTGTTTGCCCTAGCGACGTGAAAAACTTCATATCCGTTTAATAGAATGTCTTCTGTTGTGATCGGTTCTGCCCAAGTCTCCGAAATGGCTATTATGTCAAACGATAGTTTAAGATCATCAAGATACTCCTTAGTTTTATGGAAATTCTTATTTAAACTTCTAGCATTGAAATGGATAAGTGAAAAGTCACTATCGGATTTAACCTTATGGTATTAACAATTAGTATGCGTGCTCTGGTTAACCCTATTGTCTGGCTCAACATTGTACAAGGCATCGCTGGGCCACAAATCGTCGTAATCATACAATTCAAAATGTATATCTGAATGTTTGTCATGTAATATTGTTAATTCTAAAGTAGCATTAAATGCGATATCGTTGTTATTGGAATTATCAAGTAATATTTCATCATCATTACTTTAAGCAGGTAAGGTGGCATTGGCCATTGTCAATGTTCGTTAACATATAATGTTCATATAATGTTCATATAATGTTCTGTGTGTGTGTTACCTCAGGTGTGATTGTCCAATCGGTCCCTGGCCACGAGCCTGTCGTACGAGAAATAGGCAAATTTGCCATTCTCTCTCGCCTCTCGTAGTCTGGGAAGCTCATCCTTCCTACTGGATAATATACGTTGAGACAGGTCTTCGTTGAAATACAGACCGTTCGGGTTCTGTTTGCGGGCTGCATGTAGACTGGTCTCCCGATCTTTGAAGCTTTCAAACTTCACTACGATTGTTCTCAGTTTGCTGCAGTAGCTGTTACCGGGCATTCTGTGCGCCCGTTCGATGTGTATATCTCTGGCTTGATTTTCCGAGATGTTCAACGCAGAAATGAATGATCTGCGCATTGCAGCCTCGGTGTCCGCCCACGTGTCTGCGTTACCCTCGGTGTCCGCCCACGTTACCCTCGGTGTCCGCCCACGTGTCTGCGTTACCCTCGGTGTCCGCCCACGTTACCCTCGGTGTCCGCCCACGTTTCTGCGTTACCCTCGGCCACACCATCAATTCGCAGGTTATTGAGGCGGGTCTGGTTCTCTAGATAGTCAATGCCGTTTCCAGTCTCGTGTTGTACTGAAGCCACGATCTCGATACGTTTGACTACGTCATCTAGTACATCAGATTTCTCGTGAAGGGATTTCTAGATGTTGTCGACTTCATTTTGCGTGAACGGCACACTGGCCTTCAGTTCTGCTGCATCCCTAGCCGTCTCCCTCACCACGTCGAGGAAGCGTTTGTTCGTGGGTTCGAGGAACGACTGTAGGCACGCCTGGAATGCAGTCTGTTGCACGGCCATCTGCTTCATAAATACTTCTTCCTGTCGAGTCAGTGCACTGCTGACGATGGCATCGATGTCCGGGTCCTGGTCGGGAAGGGATGACGACCGGGTTGTCTTTCCCATTTCAGCGGGATTTTTTTCTGTTCCAGTTATTGTGTGTGTGTGTCTAAATGATATGTTAGTTGTCTTCATCATATTTTTATGAAGCAAAATAAGCAATGGCAATCCTTCAAGGAAAACGCTGGCATTGTTTATATTGTAAATGAAACATGGCGCGACAAGTTAGTCTGACCTCACGGCCTAGGTTTTAAACACTCTAATTCAAATAATTGTTTTATTTTTGCAAATAATTTATGTCAAAGCAATATATAAAATAAATACAAATCTGGATTTTTTGCGAAAAAAATGTCTGAGGTCTTTAAATACCTCGCGTTATCGCATGTTGATCATTTAAGCTGGCACAAAGACAATTTTGTCGGCATCACTATTCAAGCCGCCAGCATTGGTTGTCAAAATTGCAGATTAGCCGCACACGATTTGAACAAGTGAAGGGAAGCTTACTGTAAATTTATGTGTATGCTTTTTGCTAGTGGATGAGTGAACATTTTTTTGTGGCAAATGTCAGAATTCTGCGCTCTTCAGACGCATCTATGCGATTCGGTTGCGATCGTCTTAAAATACTGTGTCAATGGCGCAAAGGCGCATCCTAAATTGAAATCTACTGAGTTATGTTATTGTTGTGGATCATTATGTTATTGTTGTGGATCATTTCTGCCCTGGTGACATAGGACAGTGTCATCCACCAGTCTGGGTTGTGTCCGTAGTTTATCCGTGGTCTAACCGCGGTCTACCGTAATGTATCCGTGGTCTAGACGTAGTGTATCCGTGATGTAGCTGTGGTGTATCCGTGGTCAAACCGCGGTCTAGTCGTGGTGTATCCGTGGTATACCCGTAGTGTATCCGTGGTTTAGCCGTGGTGTATCCGTTTTCTAACCGTAGTGTATCTGTGGTGTAACAGTGGTGTATCCGTGGTCAAGCCGCGGACTATCCGTGGTGTATCCGTGGTCTAGCTGTGGTGTATCCGTTGTCTAAATGTGATGTATCCGTGGTCTAGACGTGGTGTATCCGTGGTCTAGCAGCGCTGTATCCGTGGTCTAGTCGTGGTGTATCCGTGGTCTAGCGGTGATATATCCGTAGTCTAGCCGTGGTGTATCCATGGTATAGCCATGGTGTATCAATTGTTTAGCTGTGGTCTAGCCGTGGTCTAGCCTTCGTGTAGGGGACGGCGGTGTTACTTGAGCCACTGGGTTAGTTGAGCCACCCATGTTTCCCATAAAACTATAGCAGCAACTAATGAGTGATTAAATATGTTATTAGAACACGATGAACGTACAATAAGTGTCATCTGTCACAACGGTAAGAAAATGTGAGCTAAACGTTTTTATCACGTTTTTCGAAACGTTTGGTGATCGTGGATAAGGTATGTTGGTGTGTAAACTACTGACGTATGTGATCAGACTATGTTATATGAGCACTTACAAATGGCTTACCCATGCACATAAAAGAAGACTATTTGCATCACTTTGCGCATTAAGTGAGAAGTTAATTGAATGTTGGTCTATAAGTCTGTATTAATTGAGAGTGTCGCCTTATTAATTATTGTCTATATTAACTAAGTGCGTCGACTTATTAATAAGGGTGTATACTTGTCAGAGACGTGTGGTACCCACTGAGTATATGTATTGGCTGAGTTGTCATGATATTTCAGTACAAGGCCTGCGTAAATATTATACAAACAAAGCATTTACCCAACTTACGCTGCACTGTGGGTAAGCTTACCTCATAAGTGTTAGTTGAGCCAGCTTACCAACACCATTTGAATCAGCTACACATAATTATCTATCTATCTATCTATCTATCTATCTATCTATCTATCTATCTATCTATCTATCTATCTATCTATCTAT
>SDWI01003578.1:0-11035 GCA_009193005.1 Lamellibrachia luymesi
AAAACTCAAAAGAAACAGACCAACATGTAAAAAAAGCTTAGCAGCCTTATGGAGAGGTGTAACTCATCAGCAAGCACTTTGAGGTACCTGCAGTGTTGCCGCTTTAGCAACACAGTCAGCCAGTATGTGTCTGTGCAATGTCAGCAGCACAGTATTTGCAGTCTGCAGCTGCTTCATAATGTTCCAGTTGGCCAGTATTTGCACAATACTTTTTGAATTGAATTTAATATTTTTTCAACACATGTTCCAGTTGGCCAGTACTTGTACTGCACTATTTCAACAACATGTTCAAGATAACAAGTACTTGTACTGTACTGTTTCAACAACATGTTCCAGTTGGCCAGTACTCTACTGTTTCAACATGTTCCAGTTGGTCAGTACTTGTACTGTACTGTTTCAACAACATGTTCCAGTTGGCCAGTACTTGTACTCTATTGTTTCAACAACATGTTCCAATTGGTCAGTACTTGCCCAATATTGTTTCAACATGTCCCAGTTGGCCAGTACTTGTACTGTAATGTTTCAACAACATGTTCCAGTTGGCCAGTACTTGTACTCTACTGTTTCAACAACATGTCCCAGTTGGCCAGTACTTGTACTGTAATGTTTCAACAACATGTCCCAGTTGGTCAGTATGTCAACATGTTCCAGTAGGCCAGTACTTGTACTGTTTCAACAACATGTTCCAGTTGGCCAGTACTTGTACTGTTTCAACATGTTCCAGTTGGCCAGTACTTGTACTGTTTCAACAACATGTTCCAGTTGGCGAGTACTTGTACTGTTTCAACATGTTCCAGTTGGCCAGTACTTGCACCGTACCGCTTCAACATGTTGTAGTCAGACTATCCTGCGTCAATGTGTGAGACATACTTGAAGGGACTAACATGTTCCTGTAGCCTGCACAGCCTGACCGAACACATTGCAGTGGTCTCTTCTAAACGTCCAACCTGTTCTTGTAGTCATCCAGTCATGGTGGCCACAGCACTCCAGTGATCCAATGTGGTCTACTGCCAACACATTCCCATAAACCACATACTTGTGGTCAACGCGATCTTGTCAACCAACAAGTTCTCATGGCCAGCTACTGGTGCGACACCCGATAGGCCCAACATGCTCCCCTCAACAAACATGGTCCGTGTGGCCAACATATTGTTGTCAGCTAATGGGTTATTGGTCCTTGCGACCAACATCTGTGTGACCAATATGTAGCACAGTAAGTCATCCACAAGCAACGAGTCATGGCGCCTACTTGAGGAACGACTTGTAGAGAAACGTGCTCTTGTTCATCTCACGCTCCTGTTCTAACACAAAGAGCAAGTCCCGTTGGTTGACTCGCTTGATGCGCGGCCGATGGAGCACCTGCAAGACAACAAACACTTAGACCACATATTCTCCATACAACCACCCAGCTCACACTCACAATAACTGTTGGCCATAATCAATAACAATTTGTATTGGCAGCATAATGCATACAGTATCTTTATTATAATAATAATGTTTGGTAGTCAATAGCAAATATTCTTGCCACCAAAATCAGACATTTAAAAGATGTACACATGCAGGAGTCTAGGGCTGGGATGGTTGTTTTATGCTTTTGTTGAATTAAGTAAATTCAGTAAAAGTTTTTTAAGATAAACAATCAATTTCTTCACAAATTGTAGTTGAAATACTATATAATACTCCAGAATAATAAAACAAAAATGTTTTCATTGATTTGGCGATGTTTCATTATTTTTAAAACGCTTTTGTAAATATGAAAAAATACCCACAAAATGCCAGCTTATATCAATTTGAGAAAATCCAGAAACAAATAAATGACACACATATAAGTATGACAGTGTCACTGATGATCCCACAAGAGTTATTTTGACGTTTTTCACTGGCAGTTTACGTATTGTTGACAAAACATAACGTATAACAAAATACATGACCCCTTAATTTGCCACCACAAAAGCCCTTGAATTTGCATTTGTAAATGTTGTCGTCGATCAAGATTGAATTATGCCAGCCCACTGCTAAGCTATGGTTCAGTTGTTTTAAGATAATTTGATTGGTCCATTATCTGACGGGGTCATGTGTGGGGTCACCAAGTCACAGCTACTGGAGGGTTCTGTTATGTCATCAATGGCAGAATAAACTAAGATAGCTCTGATACACATGATTAATTTAGGTAGGCATCGTATGGCAGTGTAGTAGAATCACAGTAACCAGACAATATGCTACGCATTCTCAGAGAACAAATCTACGCTTGTTTGAAATGAGCGCTGACTCGAAACACACAAGGTCGTTACTATGGAAACATTGTCAGCATTTCCAAGAAGTCAGGGGATTTCCATAAGGACTGGTTTTTAAAAGATGGATTGGCAAAATACAATGTTAGTGCTGCATGATTATTTGTGGTGTCAACTTTCATTTCAATATTTCCTAGCATGTTATGAAAAAAAAATGGAAAAATCAACTGACACATTAGCCACCCCAGCTACCTTAATTAACCCTTTTTATACCAAATACGCACCCATGCGTAGTTACCACGTTACCAAATACGCACCCATGCGTAGTTTATCATATTCACCCGTTGTCGTATTCATTTGTTGTGNATAATTTATACTTCGATTACAATAATAATTGTGTGGTGCGTGCGTGCGTTTGCGCGTGCGTGCGTGCGTGCGTGCGTGCGTGCGTGCGTGCGTGCGTGAATAATCCCAAGTGCCATTCCACAAAAATAATTTTATCTTAGAAAATGTTCGAAGATAAAATCGATAACAATAACATAAATTGCAATCATATACATACATACATACATACATACATACATACATACATACATACATACATATATACATACATACATACATACATACATACATACATACATAAAAAGAAGTCAATGACAATCAATTGTGGGGCAGGGAGATGCCTAACACCAAGCTATCGCAGGAGCCACCCTTATTTAAATTCATTATTGCACTTCAAATGTCAAAAAGAGCATGGAAAGCAGAAGAGGGTGGCATAAGAAGAAGACCAAAGCTGCGAAGGAAAGACTGTGTCAAACGAGATCTGGAAAGGGCAAGTACGAATGGCCAAGAATGGTAGACCACTGCAGAAGACAGGGAAATGGAGAACATTAACAATGAAAGTGGAAGAACAAGTGATTTGGACCCCACCCCACAAGGGGTTGAAGGGGAAGAAGAAAAATTGCACTTTAAATAAAAGTAATGTATATGTTATTTTAAGGAATATTTATAATGTCCAATCACTGCATTACCACTGTCAGACTTCCAAATGTAATTTTCTCTGGCATGACACTTTCAAGGTTATTGCAGATACCAAATAATATATATATACATATAAAATAATCTCCCAATTATACAAAATCAGTATACAGAGGTTACAATTGGAAGCATAATTAAAAGACTAACTTTCATACATGCAATATTTTCTAGTAAAGAAACCAGTGACGCCCTCTGGAGAGTGACTCACCACTCAATTCGCTCACTGTTTCCATCTTTCTCCAACAGGTAGAAAAGCAAATCAAGTAAATAACTGTGATTTTTTAAATACACCACCAATCGGTAGATTAGAGGCCAATGGTCCAATGGTGAAACTATTCACTGATGTCAGAACACAAAGTGCCGCTAACATTGCAAAGCCAGAAAACACCAGTACAACAGAAGTAGTTTAATTCATACAAATTCGATAGCAAATATACAAAATCACACCGGTTTATATTAACCCAATAACTACCACAAAAGCCGTAAAAATAGCATTTGGAAATACATGCTCACACTGCTAAATATTCACTTAACAAGAATTATGTTATAAAATAAAACTACTTTTACACAAGTTCAATATCAAATATATAAAATCATGTTCTAATGGTTCACATGAAAGATACAGTCTGGTCGCTTTGTTATAAAATCATGCTCTAATGGTTCATATGAAAGATGCAGTCTGATTGTTTTGTTATAAAATCATGTTCAAATAGTTCACATGAAAGATAGTCTGGTTGTTTTGGTATAAAATCATGTTCTAATGGTTCACATGAAAGATACAGTCTGGGCGCTTTATTATAAAATAATGTTCTAATGGTTCACATGAAAGACACAGTCTGATCGTTTTGTTATAAAATCATGTTATATTTACTATTATTTGTTCGAACATCTTGGGCGACCAAATGCGAATTTTTTTTTTTAATATACCTTTAATGTTGTTTGTGTAATTTGAATGTGTTTAGGTAAACATCATGTTTATAATGCATGTTAATTAACAAGATTTGCCATCCAAGCCACACTACAACCACAATGCTAAATCTCTAACTAGAGTTCCATCATAAAATAGCAACAAGGAAAAAAAACATGCTCCATGCAAGCACATGCAATAATATCGGTGTCAGAATTCAGTCGTCATCAGACGAAAAAATCCTCCTCCTTTGTCAATCGCTGCTCCCTGTTGCGCATGTTAAGTACGAGCCGGTTGTTTCGCTGAGCCACCCTTGCCAAGTGTTTTACTTTCTGTTTGAACTCGGGTGGTGACTCTAAGTGGACGCATGGGTTGTCGGTGACGAATGGGACCTTAGATTGTAACGTGCCAGGCCTGGACGATCAGTCTGTTGTGGAAGGAAGAGCAAGCCAGGCATAAGTTAATCTCAATTGTCAACTTAATTTGCTAATTGAATTATCTCAATAAAGTTGTTAGTTGCTACCCGGAATGTCATGTGTTCGATCGCTAGACGATGTCCGTGTGTAAATGCAATGGGATCAATTGTCGACGGAAGTACAATTTGCACTTCAAATTAAAGAGACGGAAAGAATTAGTTTCAGTAAAGAATACAGCACACCAACAATAACGCTTACTGATAGTAAATCACAATGCTAGACCGGGGAGGCGGAACGGCTGCCCCTGGGTCGACCCACCCTCATCACAACATCGCCTGGAACATCACAGACATCAAATAGTGATTAACATAACTAAAGCTTTTTATGTTTTATTAGTCTGCTTACAGATCCGCCGACCGGATATTTTCGTTTTTGAAAAAACCCTCTACATTTTCGTCAATTTTAACATTTATTTATTGTATATAAAGATGAGCCCATTACTAATCAAGATTGTTTGTACTTTCATATACTGTTGGCATACGTGTTGTTAAGTCTCCCGTGCTCAGTTAGACTAGTTTTCAACAGGAGCCTAACCGGAGCGAAAACGGCTTTATCACAACTGCTTTTATTATCACATGCTTTCATGAAGATAATTTATTTTAAATGAAGCAGGCGTTACTCATTTGGATCGCTACTTTTTCCCGTGGACTGACTAATTTATGTGTTATAGAAAATCCATAAACTAACTGGTAAAAACCGTAAATAATTATCAAGACCAATGTAACTCACGGATGAAATAGTGACAAATAAACAGAGAATTATCTAAACAAAACAAACAATTTCTTGCTCTCTCTTATATACTGGTTGCACCCTGACCAATAAGTCAGTATGGTACTTATCTTTTCCATTGCCACCAGGCTAATCCATCACTAATATCCTTCGTCCAAAATGTGCAAGTCTTAATACATTGTGCCCCATTCAAATACATGTGGTTCAGACATATTTGTTTAGCTCGAGCGCAACATAGAAACAAAATCAGAAACATTCCAACACAAAGCAAATCAATATTATTATATTTTTTCTAAAACTTACCAACAAATACTGTACAACAAATATTGAATCACTTATAAAGTTGACACACAAGAACTGCCAACATGTCTAATTGGTTTTTATCATTTACTTTACTTAGTTTCTATCATTCTGTTGACTTTATTCGTAGAAATCACACATTGTTAAAATCATCGAAATAATTGATTTGATTGTTATATCAGGAACTTGTGAAAGTGTCAACAGCGTTACTCTGTAGTAACTATACAAAGCCAAACCATTTTGCAAATTTTTTGGGCTGAATTTTTACTGGACCCAGTCAAAAATAATATAATCGTTTGTCCAGTGATTTCGCCAAAATTATAAAAACAAAATTGTACAAATGAGCTAACACGTCATAGTGGACACTACATAGGTTTGGACGGAATGATCAAACTGAGGAAGGGCCTTCAAGGAATGGATGCAGTCACACAAAAAAATCATTGGATTTATATTGCGGAAATCTCACTTGGACGGTGAAGATGTTAGAGAATTTATAATACATAATATGATTTTACAGTAAAAACATTCAGATTTCTAACCCTTCTCGTTATCCCGAATGATGTACATGTAGTGGCTGCTGTTCTTCAGGAGAGTATCGGGGCATGTGAGCTGGATCTTCCACCGACTTTCACCTGGGATTTGTGGCTTCACACTGTCACTACATTCACTGAGCCAAGCATTTGTTTTGTGGTGATTTCGGAAATACTTCTGGATCACTGTCACGTGTTTCATGACAGAGGCCGGGATGATATCCTGGCCTGGTAAGTTCAATGGGTGTGCAAAACATCCATACACCACCAAAGAAAGGTCAGCTTCCTTGAGTGCATCACAGATCTTCTCCATGTTCTTAGCATTGTCAGTCACTACACTCACTACACTTGTATCTACACAGTTGAACGTGTCCTTGGCAGTCTTGATCGATTCCTGGGCCAAAACTTTACAGTTCTCTGCAGATTTTGTCATGGAAACTGTATCATGACTGTCAATGAGATACAACTTGTTGTCAACCTGTAGACAACTTGCGATGACTGGCTTGTTGTGGATGTTGGACCATCCTGCACCGGAGAGTGGCAGCTTTGACACCCACAGTGCCCTCCATGTCCTCGGTCAGTTGCTCAGAGACGTTGTCCAACACATCTTGGACGAAGCATACTGTCCAGGGCTCTGTGTACTCTAAGGGTCTCTAACCAGAATACCTACTGGTACAGTATTAAACTTAAATTGAGTCAACATACTGAATTGGTAACAACTAGCACAAACTCTAAGTGGACTTTAACTGAGGGCTTCTGACTTGAAAAGATACTTCCTCTGGAAGACAAGTTTGTGTGGCTTCACTGCATTCAGAAAGGAAATAGCTCAAACATACACAATGTCATAAAATATTTGACTATCAGGCTATCTGGTGTCAATACAGCTACACAAGTGTGCACACTTTGTGTTTTGTATTAAAAACATACAAAACTTTGTTGATCTCGATGCTTGTAAACAATTATTTGTGTTAAATTCATATAAATCAGTGATAAAAAAAATCGGATGTCAAAAAAATTTTTTTTTTGTGATTTAAATCATGATTTAAATCAATGATGTAAATCAAACAACCCTGCCTAATGTGTCCCATAGTCTTAACGACAACTGTCTAGATCCATCTCAGTCACGATAGACTGCACTGCCTGTAATTTACTTGGTGGCGACTGTGACCCGGATCTCTTCTGGCGGACACAGGTCCAGGTGCAGCAGTATTTGTGTCAGCCTCCTGTATCTGGGTACATTTGGCATGATGGAATATCATTGTTTGCCTTGGTTGCCTGCTCATGCCAACACTTCTTACACTTTGCACATGCTTTGCCACTGACAGTCACTCTTAGAAAATGCTCCAAACTGGAGTGTTGTGGTCTGACCTTGAACATTTCTCTGGTTGAAGGTTTCACAGACGTATACTATAGTTTGGATACAAACCATGATAATTCATCACTCCATTTGCCTTTTTATATCCCCATATAACTAATGAAGCCAGTAGCTGTCTGTTGTGATGGGCTACTTGCATTAAGGAAGCCACCATTATCCATGGATTATCTCGGACAGTGCACATTCTGCATGTGGGTAATAAGAGTTAATTTCAAATTGTGTCCCATTTCAATTGGATAGGCTGTGGGATTGAATTCTAGTCAGATTTCTGCTGTTTATTACGGTGACCATGACAATAAAGGAATCTGGTGCAGCTCTCAATTGACGATGTCTTTGATGAAGTAATCTCTGTGTAGTGAGCATGGCAAGACAGTCATTGAGAGCTGTTTAACCTGTTTATCCTGTTTAACCATGTAACCACAGTCCATGACAAGATCATAGGAAATGGGGGAAATATATATGTACGTGTTTGAAGGTTTTTGACTAAGAAATGGTGTTTTGAATTTTTTCCACCTTAATTGTTTTTGGAACTTTTTGCCATGTCCAAAAGGTATTTTTGCTGGACGGAAAACAACGTGGATATTTCCATTCCACCGGTGTCCAAAACCTGCCAAACCTGCTCTAATCAGACATGGATTCATTGATGAGTCTACATTCTTAAACTTGCTATCACAAATTATCTACGTTGAAATAAAAACATTGATAACTGTGTGTGACTGGATAGCTCACCTGTGCTGCTGTTACTGCGTAAACTGTAGCGACTGGATGCTGGCGAAGCCTCCTGACCAACAGTGACCACTTTAGCCCTCCCGACATTGCTCTTGGTTTCCGTGTCGGCTGAGGCAACCGCCAGAGAGGGGAAGTTAGATGACAATCCCTCTTCACTCACTCGTTTATCTTCGTTTTGTTGCACATTCTTCTTTTTTTCATATTTCTTCTTCTTACCAGCGTTGTTCTTCACATTGCCACTGCTCTCCTTGTTCTCATCACCTCTGTTCTCCTCGTTTTCACTACCTCTGCTCTCCTTGTTTTCACTACCTCTGCTCTCCTCATTCTCACCGCCTCTGCTCTCCTCGGTCTCATCACCTGCTCCTGCAGATATTTCACTGTTATACATCCTCTACACACGAAATGAAAATCATCTGCCTGCACCTCTGCCCACGAATTTGTACACCCAGACTTTGCAAAGTCTACCCAGCTGTCGCAGCTAGAGCGTGTCAAATTACGCTTCGCCTTTACTTGGCGTTTGCACGGCGCCATGTGTTAAAAATTCAATTTATATTTGTTTATAATCCGTTTATAATCAATTTATACTAGGTAGTCTTCACAAAGACTGTTTTTATGCTGTAATACACACTTTATGCTATTT
Organism: Lamellibrachia luymesi; assembly: GCA_009193005.1. Classification (NCBI taxonomy): domain Eukaryota; kingdom Metazoa; phylum Annelida; class Polychaeta; order Sabellida; family Siboglinidae; genus Lamellibrachia; species Lamellibrachia luymesi. The sequence continues at coordinate 8,959 of SDWI01003578.1, forward strand.
TATTTTAATTAAATTTACAACTACTGCCTTGCAACTTACTTTCTCTGTAAGAGCTGACTATAACAAAACGTAATGTCGCTCGTGCTAACGAAAATTCAGTGACGTTCTTTAAATTCCACTGAATTACTATCTACGGCTAACTTTTAACAATAAATGTTGTTAAAACAAAATATTCAGGTTCTCAAACTTTAATTTGTACTAAATGATTTACAATAATATTGTCTCGTATTATGTACCCAATCAACTGACCACAACAAACCTTAATTATCGCTCGCGCTAACGAGTCTTCGGAGATCTATGATATAAACTACCCTAAATTACTCATATAGCTAAATTTTAACAGCAACTATTGCCTAACAAGGACTCTTGTAAGTTTATGTTTAATATACACGCAATAATAATACTTAACCAATCAATATTCCACGCTTCAGACAAATATCCAATCCACCAAATTAAAGTCCGTGTTCTCCTCAATTATTCCTGGGGTTCTTTCAATGAGAAATTCCCTGAACCTAAATTGTTCTTTCAAGAACATGTAGAGCTAATAATAGATTCTTCTGAATTAATTTAAGGATTTCTTGTGTGTTGGCAACATGACTTCCAGGATGTCCAATACTCTCCAGGAAGTTATTTTGCCAAGTCAAGGAGCCCTTTGACTTGGCCAAATAACTCAAGATCAAGGTGTTGATGTCACTGTACATTAGTATTTATGTGTGTGTGCGTGTGTGTTCGTGCGTGCGTGCATGCGTGTGTGCATGCATATGTGTTCACATCATTGTACGGTAGTACGAAGATGTGCACCAACCTCTTTGCAGAAGATGCATCAGGTAAGAGTTTTGTTTTACGATCTCGACAAGAAGTTCGTTGTTGATTTGGTTGATGTCACGATAGCGGTAGGCAACCCACGCCAATACACCGGCTCCCAGCAGAGTGAACACCATGCGACACAACCACAGCTGGCTGTACACATGCGCCTGCAAGATTAACACGTCAATTATTTTATTTCAATTAAGTTAGTTTCCTTAGATTAGTCAAGATTGCATCAACAAAAAAACATATTATAATGTTATGCCAATTGTCATACAAAATGGTGTCAATATAAAATATAAGCTTTTGAAGACAGCCGTCACCATACAGTTTCCTCTACTACAACGAAAGTAATTTTACACTAATATATTTAAATACTAGAATCAGTTACAAGTACTGCGTACTTTGCCATTCGTCAATTATAATCACATAATTGGAACAAAACCTGGTAGTATGATATACTAACATTTTGGTTGACTGTGCTGTCTATGAAGACGGAGCCAACAGCGATTCCTTCCCACCAGACCAGGAAGCGCTCAAATACAATGTATAGTATCATCAAGACAAATAGCCGGAATCGTGCTCCACTCGTACGAGATGTAGACGTCAGTAGGTAAATGATGATAATCGACAGTGTGTAGAAGACAACTGAATACATGCCAGTAAACACTCCCACCACAAGCGACTGGAGCGAATTCATACGATCAAACACCTCAAACAACAGCATCCTTTGCTCCTTCGTTGAGTTTTTAAAGTCGTTGAGCATCCGGTGGACGTCCCTAGATGATTCTTCCAGCGTTTTCTTCAACTGAAGTCCACGGTTCAAAAGGATCTCCTGGTTTTCTAACGACGTGTTCTGATCTTTCAATAGTTTCCCTTGAAGTTCGCTGGCTTCTTCCAGCTGCTGAGCAACTGTGGCGGAACTATTGGAGAGTCTGATGATGGTATGGCCTGTTTCTTCCTGCCACACCTGGGCTTGTAAAAAGAAGCACATGTTTTGTGTATGTATAAAAAATTGTGAATATGTCGCGTAGGCTTCCGAAGGCATTTTCTTGGTGCACTGACTTATTTCATCAGTTTTCTCACACGGATATGTTGGTCGGCCGGTTTTTAACAAGAAGCAGTTAGCAAATTGCAACGCCATCCTGTGCTGCGCATCATCGGACAGATGCCGACATCCGTTCTCCAAATTATCCAGGGCTTTGGTCCAACACTGGCTATATTTCGGCATTGTCGTCAGCTGCCGCAATTCGCTTAGTTTTTCCTTGCC
>SDWI01003590.1:0-14438 GCA_009193005.1 Lamellibrachia luymesi
AAAGGGACCAATGGGTTTCGGTATCTCCTCCGAAAGACACAGGCAAAGTGGGGTGAACGAAATTGTCCAAGTTTCGAAAACGGAAGCAGGTGGACTCGAACCATGGTCCTCTCAATTCATCTCGACAGTCCGATGCTCTAATCATTAGACCACCATGCCCCACCACAGTATGATGATGAGGAGAAGGATTAGGATGATGAGGAGGGTGAAGATAAAGAGAGTGATGAGGATGATAACATCATTGTCCTAATCATCATCAACCTCCTCTTCCTCATCATATCCTATTCCTTGTCATTAGTATTACATTACTGGTTGTTTTTAAATTATCGGATGATTATACTACTACTAGGGTTGGGTATTGCCAAACTTTTTTGTGTCGTGATATATACAGAGGACTGTGTCGGTCCTCTGAACATGACATCACATGAGATGCCCGACTCATGTTTATATTAAATACTAACTGTAGTAATTGTTGGTGATGTTAAACGTCTGAAAGTGAGTAAAAATGGTGATATATGATATATATATATGATAGTTTATAATAAAGATAAACGCATTTGTTGAATTTTAGATAAGGGTCTAATTAATTAACAATTCCAGTCAGGGAAGATTATAATAAAATGATATTTCACAATCTTAAAGAATATTATAATAAAATTATATTACATTAATTATTATAGCAGCCATTTTCCTTTGTTCTTAGTGTTCCAAAAATACCATAACTTAATTTGGTAATATGAAATAAGTAAACTACAGAAAACTGTTCACCTTTACTGAAGGAAAGGCAGCAATGGTTTCCTTGCCTTGGCCAACTTTGAGTGGTGCTCAATGTCATTGTTTGTTTCCCACTAAAAAGGCCCGCTCAGAGTCTGCGTTGCTTTTGGGCATGATGAGAAACACATTAGTGTTGACAAAGTGGCGAACATAATAATATTGGTGTGCATTTTGTTATTATTATTGTACATTTATAATGCGCCGTGTATCCGGGTTAAAAACCTGCTCAAAGGCGCTAACAAGATAATGCTAAATAATTTAAAATAAATTGAAGAACTAAAATAAAATGTGGTTAAAAGACAGGTAAACATAAGTTAAATAAAAAGTTCAATAAATGATTTAAATGAATTAGTTATGTCAAGAAATTAAAATACATTAAATAAAAAATAAATAATTTTACTTGAATTTGCACTAACATTTCCACATCACCGATTTGGAGTAATTTAATAACCTTTATTTATATAGCGCCATATATCCGGAAATACAATCTGTTCGGAGGCGCTTAAAATTCATTGACAAAAATTATTATTATAATAAAATAAAAAAATCAGTTGTGACGTTTACATGTAGGTAAGAGTTATATGTGTAAATGATATTACTCAAGTGACTAACTACATATATTAGAAATAGAATAACAAAGTTAAATATCAGTGCATAAGGAAAAAAATGTATCTAAAATAAAGTAGCGGCTAAATACACTAAGAGAAAAATACTGAATAGAAGAGGTATTTAAAACTTTTCACATGAAAACAAAAACTGTTTTAAAACAATCAATAAAGAAAAATTTCAATAAGAGATAAGGCATGTCAGTATATAACTATAAAAGGTTCTAAGTAATCATTGAATGCATTGTTAATAAAGATATGTCTTCAGTCAGGACTTAAACAGTTCCAGTGAGTCTGTGACACGGATAGCGTCTGGTAGGTCGTTCCATAGGCACGGTGCCACCATGGAGAAACCACGTTGACCTACCGTTCCATGTTGTGGCATGTCACAGCAAGTAGATTGTCGTCTGTTGGAATGAAGCTGGCGCCCTGGTGTATACGTCGATGTTATATCAACAATGTACGTGGGTTCGAGATTGGGTATTGAGTCAACAGAAGAATCGTGTAGTTGATTTGCCATCGAACCGGCAGCCAGCAAAGCGCAATGAGGGTGGGCGTTGTATGCTGACAGTTGGCTCATGGCATTGCTGTCGCGTTATTAAGCAAGCCACCGAATTTTGCACCATTTGAAGCTTCTGAATTAAATACACATTTATTCCAAACAGCACAGCATTTCCATAATCCAGCCTGGTTTGACAAGTGCATGTACGATCGTCTTGCATGAAAATGCCTATATCTCGCACAAATTATTGCGGTGATATGTTGCACCCACAAACATTCATTGTGTTAACAGTGGGAGGTGCTTTAGAGAAAGGCGCACAGAAAATAATTGCCTCTGTCTTTGCCTCATTCAGCATTACGTTTTGATCTGTCATCCAGCGTTTGACGTCTATTGTGCATTGCTCAGTGAGTCGGATTACATCCTCTACTTCGCAGAGTTGGTCACAATTCCATGTACAGTGGTGTATCGCCAGCATACAAGTTGTGTATCGTCAGCATACAAGTTGTGTATCATCAGCATACAAACGCAAATTGACTTGCAATAGATTGTGAACAGCGAGACCAGGAATCGACCCCTGCCTGTGACACGACACAACAAAGCTGTTGTTGACAAGAGATGGCATCGCCGATTTTTATCGCCATCGACCTGTTGAACAGTAGGAATTCATCCACACTAGTACCGAGTCTCGTATACCGATCGAATGTATCTGCTGGAGTAGTATGGTGTAATCCACGGTGTCAAATTCCGTATAGAATGTATAGTAGAACGAGTACTACTCCCTTTCGACAATCAATGATATTGTCTTGGATACTCACAAGATCAGTTTCAGTGCTGTGATGTGGACGATAGCCACCCTGAAATGAGTCAAGCAAGTTATTATCATTGATGTAGTGCCGCAGTTAGGCTACAACATGTAGCTCCAACAACATAGACACCAAATATAGGTTGGAAATAGGTTGGTAGTTCATAATATATTATACGTTCAGGTCGATCGGCATTAACACCAGTTCTCATCAACAATAGGTTTGTTGTGGTTTGTTGCGTGGGGTGATCCTTGGTCCCTTGTTGTTCATCATATATTGCAATTATTGCCAATTACAGGGATGCCCAATTGATTTTGAAAAATATCCTGAGATTTCTTAAATAAAATTTTGAAGCGCATAAAATGATATAAAATACATTTTAAAATGAAATTATATAAATGTCGCGACACATAAATTTTAGTTAGTATACATGGTTTTATATATATATATATATATATGTATATAACAAATAAAACACAAACAAAATGGAAACTTGTATCCATTTTTTCATTCATTGGCTACTTATATGCAATGTATTACACATAATAACTAGGTATGACAACACCAAAAAGTGCATACCATAAAATGTGCAAATACAAACAAGTGTAGTACAAGTAGAACAGGCAATAATAATACACTGTACTAGCAAATAAGTACAAACAGTACAGACAGTCGCCAAGTCTAACTCACACTCAGTGACCATAGCACTATCACACTAATGCCTAATTCTAGGGCTGATACTGAGGATGTAATATTCAGCATAAATCATATCCACCAGTGACTAGATATCATTAATAACTTACTATAATTCTAGCACAGACACTGAGCATTAAACATCCAGCTCACAACCTATCCACCAATGACTAGAACTATAATTCTAGCATTGACACTGAGCGTGTAACATCCAGCTCACAATCTATCCACCAATGACTAGATGTCATTTATAACTATAATTCTAGCACAGACACTGAGCATTAAACATCCAGCTCACAACCTATTCACCAATGACTAGATGTCATTTATAACTATAATTCTAGAACAGACACTGAGCATGTAACATTCACCTCATATATTCCTTGGTCTGACACTCTGTGAACAGTCAACATAATAACATGTAACTTTACGCTACTTCAAGATCACATCAAACCAACTGAGCTATCCCCAGGCTACAGTCACACTGGTTCACATCATCTAGGCTTACTGTTCAGACTCAAAATCTGAATCACATTGCTTATATTCATTTTGTTTAAGGTGCCTCGCTTTCTCTATCATTCTTGCTTCTGGAATAAATGAGTAGCAATTTTCCTTTACATTAAAATTGACAGTCAGCGCACCATTCAGTTTATTCCCTGTCACATGCCAATACTGGTCAGCTGACACTTTGAGTGAGGTCCTAACACCAGAGTCAGTGTATCCTGCTCAAAACAACATTCTGTATGAACTAGAGGCTCCCAGACATCATACCTTCGCAGTTCCTCGTGCAATCTGCCCCTTTCATTTTCACCCAACACGTCTGGACAACTGTCTGCCAAAGTTTTGAACATCCTGCAACAGTTTGTACCCGGTTTCAAGGAGTTGAAAGCACTTAGGCTTGCAACAATGGGATCATAGAAATGCAACTGTTTCAGCTCAAACACAGCAATCTGGTAAAATTATAAGACTTGTTTTTTTAAACAGTCAACTATATCTTCATGTCTATTGTCAGTCAGTTGATCCATTAAATGAAACAAGTCTGCATCTCCATATGTCATGTCATCAAAATCAAGTAGATTGTCACAATTTATCAGTGTCCAGTACATTAATGTCAACAATATCTCTGTGGGTCATTACCTGTCCTCTTGTCACAAAACAGTCTTTCAGGAGTTTTAGCAGTCGGTCCTTCAACAGATACACCACAGGATTCTCAGTCTGAAAAACCTTGGTAAACATGGGCAAAGCATCTCTCAGAAACATGTAACTCTACCGCAGATGATCATCATCTAAAAAATTTCTGATTTTCTGCACATTTTCCCTCTGTAATTTGTCAACCGTCCTTCGTTTACCATCATTGACGTACACCCCGTCTGTTGGTTCTGAATTAAAGCATGCTTTCAAAGCGTCCCATTGCTCACACAATCTGCCACTGCTACTGCCACTGCTACTGGTTTGGTGCATAGCAAGCCACTGGGTACCTGATGGTTTCAACAATTTATGTTCAACTGTCTCACTAAAGCTTTGCATTTCTTTAAATTTTTCAGATCATTGATATGATTTTTTTAAGTAATAAAAAATCTCAACTAGAAGGATTTGTACCGGAGTAGGGAAAACATCAGTAGCCTGTTTGGCAACAAGATGCACACAATGGCAAATGCACCAGGCAGAATACAGTGAACCTTGTAGCTCTGGGAGTCTAGCATACGCTCTCCCCAACATAGTGGCTGCGCCATCTGTACCCAGCACAATCATGTTTCGTATGGGGATGGTATTATTAGCAAATGCATCTGTGATAGCCGAAAATATCGATTCGCTAATTGCTCGAGAGAGATGTAATACCTTGTAAAATTTAACAAAACTAGTAGCGTTGTCAAAATACCTGACCAGTAAGTTGTTGGTTTGTGATATCTGTGATATCATCTGTCAACAGAGAAAATGGGCCTGATTTCATAGCAGAGTTCGGAAATAATAACTTAAACTCTAAAGCTGACATGTACTAACCGTTTCACATATGTATTCCGTGACATAACTTACTTTAACCCAGTTGAATGTGACAAAAAGGCTACCACTGCAAGAGTTTATGACTCCTTGCACTACCCAGTCAACCAATTTATCCTGTCTGAAGGATGGGCATTTTTGCTAGTTTTAATAATGTTCCAAATATCTCAAAAGAGTTAGTTTTTGGCCCATTTCCACTGGAACTACGCCCCAGTTGGGGCATTTGACTGTGCCTCAGTTCAATTATACTATTATTTTCTGGGTTGTTACTGTCAGATTACACTATGAAAATAAAGAATATCCACACCTTCTAAAGAACTTTCTAATTTTGTTGCAGACAAACCCGTCATTCTTGCATGCCAACTCAACAAGTCATACGTGGGTATTCAGTGCATTTGCTGAACTGATTGGTAAGTTTTGTAATGTGTTAATTAGTGTATTTATATCTTATTTTTCAGTGTGTAATTCAAATATTAGATAAAATTAATATAATATTACACTCTCATATTTTTATATCTCTCTTTGTAGAAGTTTTTCCAGCCTTTACTTTGATGTTAGAATGTATTTGATTATGATCAAAAGTACACAGAGGTTCATGGTACTTTAAAGAGAATGTACAACGATTTTCATTTGTTCACTGACGTGAAGTTAGTTGGGATATTTATACAGTTAAGATTTCCCCAATTCTTGTGATGATTCGTTCTCAAAGATCATCTAAATTAAGAATGTTACACTTTATGTTTTGAACTTTACTGCTGCTGTATATTTACTCTCAGAAATGGTATCAAATGGGAATTTGACAAACCCAAAAAAAACCATCCGAAAAAACGTAATGTTCCACCTTCAAAGCAAAGGTGAAGGTTTGTTGTTTGTTTTTTAGCATTGTCTACTATAGCTAATTCATTTTGTGAGGACAAAACTATTATCTATTACTAATACAATGATTCACTTGGTGTAAATTTGTAATGACCGCAATGGCTTTAATCTACAGGGTTGTATTCAAATGAATCAACAGTCCGTAGTTAAAATCCCTCATTATGATACATTCCCTTTTACTCACTTCCCATGTAGCATTTTGTATTTTTCCGTCTCCTCGGTTTATATTTGGATTATGGTAAACTAATACAATGGTTAACGTTGAATTTCCTGTAACTGTGGTGTAGCAGCAGCTTCGTACCAATCTGCTTCCTTTTCTAATTTGATTTCTTAGGCGACAGTTTTGATTTTTTTCGGTTTGCGGATCCGCCGACCACAATTTGGTGAATTAAAAAAAAACGGTTTATTGTTTTTTTATTTTTAATGTCCCACCGACATTCTCATGCAAAATTTTTTTATTATAAATAATCTATTATAATAATCTATAAAAATCAAATATAATGTCTGAAAAACGAAATGTTCACAAAAATCGAATGGCAGAGAAGCATTGCGACACCGAAAATATTCACCACGCCGGGAACGCCTTTCACGGTAGTGTTGTACCGCATTACAACGCAGACAACTCATTGTTCTCTGACTGTTAATACACAATACAAATGATCAGTCTCGTGCAAAATTGGTGTGAATAATGTTCTGTAAGAGAAAAAGCTTTTTCATAGTCATGAAAGTTTCAAAAGGAAATATAGACGGACTATTTCAGGATTACGATTGGTGAAGGGTTTGTATAAAAAATTCACTGCCACTTTAAGCTGTCATTCAGTTTGCTTAATTCATTCATGGTGGTGTAGCAGACGTAATTCATTATGTTAACCAAAATATATCTGGTTATCAGTGACACTGTCATACTTATATGTGTGTGTCATTCGTTTCTTTGGGGATTTTCTTAAAACGAAATAATTTCGCATTTTGGGGCTATTTTTTACATTTACAAAAATGTAAAAGAAAATCTTGTAACATAACCAAATCAATGAAAAACTGCAAATGTTATTAGTCTGGAATATTAAATACTATGTAATGTACAAACAGTGAAGAAATTGTTAATTTATTTTAAAAACTTCTACTGAAACTAACCAATTCAAGACAAGCATATAATATCCGCACCAGCTACCTTAAACACTATTGTAATAATCCATACAAAACTTTAAAAACTGGCCTTGATTAACCCTTTCCCCTTCATCTCTCTTGTCTCTTTTTCACCCGTCTTGTGTTTGACATGACAGTAAGACTTTTTTTCCTCCTCCTATGTTAGACATGTCTATAAAAATCCGTAAACCTAAAAATAAAAAAAATGTGGCCTTAAGTCTGAATGTGTATTCTTTAATATATAGATGTGATGCTGCCTCTCCTTCTTCCTATTTGATCTCCTAAGCAGTACTCATAATGTCAGTCCCAACTCAGTGTAGCTTTTTTAGTCCAAGGTTCAGTTATACTTATTATGTGATGGTCAATAGCTTATACCGTAATGTTTAATTTGCACTTTTTATTTACTAAGCTCCTTTCATTTAACAATCTAGTTTCCATTAGTGGTGCGGGTACCTTTGGCTTTGTCAACTGTACCAAATCATCAGCAAAAACTTAGGATGGAGCCCATTCCTCAAAAATGTCTTCTCACAACAAAGCTTCCCCACATATCTAGTAATCTAACTGCCTGCATACACACCTGCCTGTAAATACCATCTTGCACGCTCTCTTCCTTTCTATCGACTTGTTTCTGGACTCTTTTCCTCATGTCCACCTGTTACCTGTCCCCTTCCCCAATCTCTTTCTATCTTGCCAACATCTTTTCAGTAGAACAAATTAGTACCCTGTATACCACTTCCAAGAATATTCAACTCGTCATTAAAAGAGGGAGTGGTTCCTTTTGAATGGAAAGAAGCAAACATCATACCATTATTTAAAAAGGGTTCGAGAAATAAGTAAGAAAATTACAGACCAGTGAGTTTAACATCAGTAATTTGTAAATTATTACAAAGGTTAATTAAAGACCATATGGTGGACTTTCTTGTTAGGCATAAATTATTAAAACCATCTCAACATGGATTCCTAAAAGCGAGGTCAAGCTTAGCAAGAGGGAGAAGAGGGATCGCCAGAAAATATTATCTACTTAGATTTTCAGAAAGCTGTTGACAAAGATTACTACTAGATGGGGAGGTTTCATCATTTTTGGAAATCAATTTTGAGTACCACAAGGATCAGTATTAGGATCTTTATTATACTTTANTTTTTCTTTTAGACCATTAACTTGGCTATGGCAACGATTCTTAGGAACTAATTAATTTCAGTGGAAGTTTTTAACATAAGGTAACCATTAACAAAACAAAATACAGCCTCAACAAGAAGTTACAAAAAAATTGGATGACAGGCATAAGTGCCAGTGGATTTTCGAGACAAACCTTTACCAATTGTTATATGCTGCCTCCGTATGTTACTCACGGGTATGGTCCTTTCATATGCCATATTTCACAATAATGCAACATATAAAAAATTTGTGTCACATGAGCATTTCAATTCAGTATTTCCCAGCATGTTACAAGGGGAAATGAAGAAATTAACTGTTCAGAATTTAGCAATCTATCAAAGATTGAAATTAATAGTTTTTTCATCAGTCAGGTGGGTGGTTTCAAACTGTGTAAAAACTTGAAAGAACATCTAATCAAGGATTTTCAAGTTTATTTAACAAGAAAGACTAAATAACTTTGTTGGTGTTTTTTCAGGTGGAAGACAAACATAGTCAACTGCGTACAATCACTGACGATGTTGTCAGTGCAAAGAAACACCTGATAACTGTGACACCAGACAAAGTGGACAGCATCGGCATCCTGACCAAGTGCACACCTCTGATAGACTGGCTTAAGGAGAACACTAAAGGTAATGTCAGTGGCCGTTGTTTCTTGATCTTCCTGCTTCAGCTGGAATCTTAATTTCTTGGACAATGAACATCATTCATATGTCTTAGAAGTTCATCTTAAAAATATGACAAAAAATACGTTCTTTCATGCCGTATAGATAAGTCACAAAAAATGATCAAGCAGATTATTTCTTAGAAGTGAAAATTGGCTTTATAATAATACATTTATTTTGAATTGAAACAATAGGATGTTGAATATGTTTAAGAACTTATGTGTTTTTGCATGTGTCCTATAATCCATGTAAGTAGGGCATTGGTCTTGCAGATGTGTTCTAGAAACTGCATTTGTCAGAAATTACTAAGAAGTCTGGCGAAGCAATGTCATAAACCATAATTATCACTGATTGTATACTTTGTGCCTTTTTCACGTGTCTAACTGGTTGTCAGGCAACATAGTCATTCTATTTTAAAATGTTGTTATTGCTCAATATCTTATGTCCCAATTTTCCTTATTACTGGTTTTTGTATTTTTAGTTTTGTTGGAATGGTCATGGTCCAAAGGGGCATTAACAGAAATTCAAGTAAACTGTTGTATATCTGTATTCCACAAATAGATGTGAAGGAGTTGAATGTTCTCGCTGAGCTGGCCATGAGCTCCGCTGCGGGCCAAGGTGACCTTGAAGTGGAGCGAGTCTCGTGTCTGCATGCGGCAGTCACTGGTTATGCTCCATTCATTTATGACCTCCCGAAAGAAGCTGACTTCAATCACTTCATGAAGCATTGTAGCCATGTTTGGCATGCTCTTGACAATGACAAGAATCTTCCAAAGAAACTGGTATGTCAACATAATTATAATGGTCAAGATGCTGAAGAAACATTTAGTGCTCTTAGTTTAAGCAAGTTATATAACATCCTAAAATGATGTCACAATAGAAAAGACATGGATATTATTTCTTTATAAATGTTCCTATGCATTTTTTCATACATAAATTATGTGTTCTATGTGAGTATGTGTGTACGTATGCAGTCTACGCAAAAAGTCTCCAAGCTTTGCAGGACATCAGGTCATGTGGACTCGACACTTCACAGGACATGCTGATTTTTCGCAGGATCTAATTTTCCCTCCGAGTAATAACATTTTGTCACAAAAGTTGTAAAGTCCTCATGTTGCATTGTTTTATTCAACTTATATGCACTTCAGTATTCACAACTATATTTAACAATCCAAAGTCATTTATCCTCTTCATCCTGGTAGTTGCTGCAGTCATCCGAGTCTGTATAATCAGCACAGAGTCTGTTGTAGCTTGTACTCAACACCATCAACTTCATGATCTTCAGGAACTTGTTCACTCAACTCAGGCAGTTGTTCAAACTGATGCAGATCTTGAAGGAACTTTATGCAGGTTTCCTGCAATAATGCAGATGTTGCACACCTGCAGACACGTCCTGTTTGCGTAAATGAAACAAACACCATGACAAAATAAAGTCACATTACACATGGAGACACACACAGTTGTAGAGTACATTGTAAATAGTAATGATTTCTGATATTCACCATCCACCTCACCTGTCGGTTTCAATGACTTTATCAGGTTGAAACCCTTCTATCGTACGATTTACTTGAAACTTTCTGGTTATTTGTATAAAATATACCTCTAAACAATATCAAGGATAATGTCAGTTAACATAAACAAGAAAAAAGATATTGTTGTCTGAAATTAGCACATATTCACTACATAAACCACTTACCTAAAACACAGAAAGTCGATTATTTTCCGGTTCCCATAAAACTACGAACATGAAGCTCAGGAGAAATTCCCGGGGATACCCATATTGAGGTGTGGAATGTTTTACAAACGTGTCATAAACTCACAATTTATGATTAGAATAAACACAATACAGCCATGACAGACACTTCTGCGATGTTTACTAACATTCCATTCATTAACCACCACAGTAAGTTCACCAGACAGTCAGTCCGAAGAATCCTCTGGACCAGCCAAAATTTCACCGGTCTGGGCCGAAGTCCAGTGACTTCACGAAGACTGTACATATATATGTATGTACATGTATATATATATATACATATGCACATGTATGTTCATATGTACATTCATGAATATATGTAGATGCATAGGTGTGTGTATGTACGCACACATGCAAGCACACACACAGTAGTCTGTATATTTATGGCTCGTGGGAAGTGCTTGGTACATCAACTGTTCTGCTGTCAGCATGATAAGACAGTAGCATGTCTAAATGCAATGTTATTTTACCACAATACAACAATTCTTGTGCCAGTTGCCAGACATATTTTGTTTACTTAATGTTCTCACTCATAAATCTGTTTACCTTGCAGGAAGACACATGTCGCCATCTAGATTGGTTGAAGAACGTCAAGGAGTCACATGGCTCTGTGGAGGTAAATGCTATCAGCCAGGCTAAGGCCATCAATGCTAGAGGCATCTATCATGTTGGCAAACAGAAAGGACTCGAACCTGAGGTAGGCAGCTGCACAATTTCTACATTTAGAGCATGTAAGAAAGAGGATGGGCAATAATTGTGATTGAGCTTGTGCAGTGCAGCTTTGCTACAAGACACTTCATTATAACGAGGTTCATTCATAAAGTTGTACAACATGGATTTCAAATTATTTGACCAGCCAAATACATTTAATCTATACAACAAAGCCAACAGATGATTGATTTGTACAATGTGTTCAGTTAGCTGGGCCATCCTGACCATGGTTATGTATTTAAACCTTTGTACATAATTCATACCTACCAACTGTAGGAGTAAAGATAAAAGATTGGTTTGTTTATTCCTGGCAGTGCTGTAAGTTGTGTAAACTAGAGCTATGTCACAAGCAAGTTGTCTTACATCCCTCTGTTAAACATAACATGCATCTTTATAGTGGATCATTATTCTAGTTATCATAATGTATTGTCACTTATAAAAACATGTTTACTGTTTTTTATATTATATGATTGGTATTCCCAAAGGTACAATGAAAAGGAATTCCGAAGATTTTCTTTTTTATGTTGTTTCATGTTTTGTCTGAAGAAATGATACTATCAAATAAATTAATAACTCAAAGATGGTTATGTTAAATAAAAAAATTAGCACTGTTTGCACACTCTCCACTATGTGCTACAATGTATCCTCTAATCAAAGCTTCACTTTCAACCAAACATTTTGAGTTCATTCATAATTTATGCACACCGTATATACTTGTTCATGTTAGTATATACGCATAACACTGATGAACATGATCAGTGTGTCCTATAAAGTTGGTATGTTCCTTTGTTTAGAGTCCAGAGAATGTTGTCTCCCTGGTACTGATGCCAGAGACAAAGAAAGGTGAGAGAAAAACCTACACATTCCAGCAACTGCAGGACCTGCAGAGCAAACTGATGTTGGTGGCTGGTAAAGCTGAGAAAGGAAAGGATGATGTGGACACATTCACAGAGGTACTGCCATCGGATGACCTTAGAAAATAGGATTTTTTTTTATCGTGGCCGACTACCCTGAAATAAAGCTATCTGTGCATCGGTCTGCGCAACATTGTTAAGACAACGATTAAATCAGCACAAAAGTTATATTGTCGATTGAAACTACGTCCATAATGCCGACAGTAAGCACAAATGATACATTTATTGATAAAAGAACATTAATAAGAATTGAAACCATTATAAATTAAATGCTATACATGTGGCGCCAATTGCAGATAAGCAGGATAACATTTTGTTTGGAGTGTGATTTCAAGATAGCAACACTTCAATTTCTGTTTGAAACTTCATGATTTTTTCTATTTGTGCAGAGATAAATAATAAATTAACATTTGACCAACTTTTACTGAAATACCATTACTGACTGTTGTCAAATGTGAGGATTTGATAAAAAAATTGCTATTTTCGCTGCTGACATAGCTGTTACTATGTTAGATATAAAAAAAAATTGCATAGGACCCCCAACCTTTTTTGCCTTTTTATAAATAAATAATAAATGAACATTTCTGCCAAGTTTTACAGAAGTGACATTACTCCTAGTGGTCAAATATTGAATAAATGTAAAAATTGAGAGGTTTTTCTGTGACTTAATAATTTACATAAAATAATAAATTTTACAATTTGGTTATGTGTATCTGACATACTATGCTTTATATATTAATATATCAACTTACAATATTCCTGCAATCTTAATATTTGAATAGTAAATAAATCTCGTGTCATGACTGATTATGACCAGAGCACAGTATTTTGTAAATTTTGCTGGCGACGTAGCTGTTACTATATCAGATATTTCACAAAATTGAGGGACCCACCCTCAACTTTGTTTGCCTTTTTATAGAGATAAATAATAAATTTACATTTTAGCCAGGTCTTACTAAAATGACATTATCAGATATTGAATTTTGTTGAAATTGAGCTAAAATGGTTTTTTTTTTCTGTCACTAAGTTACATAAAATCATTAATTTTATTATTTTTGTTATGCGCGTTTGACATATTATGCTTTATATAATACGAACATATAAAATTGTAATATTTCTGCAAGTTTTATATTTGAATAGTTAATAAATCTGGTGTTATTACTGATTATGATCAGAGTACAATATTTTGTTGGTGACAAAGCTGTTACTACGTCAGATATTTCAAAAATGTGCATGGGACCCCCTATCCAATTTTTTTTGGGTCTAATGGATTTCAAACCACCTTCAAAAGTTTCATTACTTTTATTTCAGGGTAATCGGCTTCCTTACATGTCAGAAGTGCAAATGCAAGAGATTAGTGTGTAAATTGGAGGGTGACTTCGGGGTATAGGAGCGCGTAAATCTGAGTATTTAACATTGTTGCGACTTTGTGTAATGCATAGAACAAATCAACAATAGCCAGTGAACGAGGATTCTGTTTCACCAAGTCTTCATTGCCCAGTTTGTACAAAAGTTGATTGAAATAACCCCTGCTGTTGTGAGCTGTTGTAAACATTGTTTAAACTAGAAGCGCAGGGGGTTTCTTAGAGATGCCTTAAGCAGGACATGAGGCCACTATTACAGACAAACCAATAACAAAATGTCCTAAAAACAGGTCTGAAGGAGGTTATAAATGCGTGTGTTTAAATGCTAGGAGTATAGTAAATAAGAAAAACGAATTAAAGATTATGGTAGAAGATATCGACCCTCACATTACCGAATCATGAGCCAACACAGACATAACAGATGCTGAATTAGGATTGACAGGATACGTAATGTTTAGGAAAGATCATATAGGAAGAAGGGGCG
>SDWI01003596.1:0-14362 GCA_009193005.1 Lamellibrachia luymesi
TGCTGCAAGCACACTGGGCTTCGACAGCGTTCTTGGGCTTGGTGCAGCGATCGCTGTTTAGTTAGCTCCCTGGTGGCAGATATGAGAACACCTAATGCGCCTTGCTTACAGCGCGGTCCGAAGTCGTGAACCCCGACTACCGCGTTATAACGAGGCTCGACTGTATATACATAATATTCCTATTCATAAAATGCATTTTTGTTGCTGAAATCTTGACTTGAAGTGATGCAGTTGATTTTCTCGCATATTCACTGGGAATGCAGTATTCAGTGGTCACAGCAGACCAGGGCTGTAGCACTGAAATGGTTAAATTCATATAAATCAGCGATAAAAAAAAATCAGAAGTAAAAAAAATCATAAATCAATGATTTTTTTGGAGTGATTTAAATCATGATTTAAATCAAACAACCATGTGCTCCGTTGAACTGAACAACGCTGACTGTGACTGCAATCTTGATGGTGCCACGGGACGCGAAGACGGCCTTCCAGATGATGGAGTGGAGGGACTCATTTGCATTTGATGTGCCAAAGCCACGTGCACCTCTCCAGCAGAACCGGGTTGCTGAGACACTCAAAGGGGGGCAGCAGTTGCTCGGCGGCCGGCAGTGGTAGAGGTGGGTCGTGTCGACCCTCTCGGGGTCAACCCCAGCTGCCATAGCTTGCTGCCACCAACACCATTCAACGTCGCAGTTGTCGTGCCATCGTGGTCCATCCTCAGTTGATACGCTGTGCTGGTGGATGGCCCAGATGGCATCACGGGTCTTGGCATGTCTGGGGCATGCTTGACAACAGCATTGCGGTAGTACTGTGACCACTTCTCAGGGCACGAAATAAGCGGTATCGCATCGGATTTTGCGATGCATATATTGTGGTTTGCTAGTCAACTGCATGTTTGCATCGCAAAGTTTGCGAAGCAATATTCGTGAATAATTGTGTTTTGATCAAGCGGTAACTGTCGTAGCATCATAGGCATGGGCGTCGTCATTTTCCTCGCGTGATTTTCTCGCACGAAACGGAAATGCGATTTTACCAATGCATAGTCCTCTAGCGCAATACTTGCTAGAGGGGTTACATCAATTCATTTGCACATGTGGCAGCACACAGAGTTGTTTTGAAGTGCAGGCTTAGAGATTCCGCTAGCCTATGAAATATTCCGGTACCCAGTACTGGCAACGGATTTTTTTCTGGTACGAGGCAAACGTCTACCGGTACCCAGTATTTCCGAAAACAGAACGACACTACTAACGATGTCTGCGAGTTCAAAACATAGCGTCCCATATACGTTGTACACCAGTCGAAATCACAGGCGTTTGCAGTCACAACAATAAATTTGACTATGANTACAGAGTTGTTTTGAAGTGCAGGCTTAGAGATTCCGCTAGCCTATAAAATATTCCGGTACCCAGTACTGGCAACGGATTTTTTTCTGGTACGAGGCAAACGTCTACCGGTACCCAGTATTTCCGAAAACAGAACGACACTACTAACGATGTCTGCGAGTTCAAAACATAGCGTCCCATATACGTTGTACACCAGTCGAAATCACAGGCGTTTGCAGTCACAACAATAAATTTGACTATGATCAGTGCTCCAAATTAAGCATCACGGTAACTGCCACCTGTGTCTGTGTAATCTGTTGCAAAATCTACTGGTGCTCACTACATCTGTTTACCGTAGAAATTGACCCCAGAATCCAATCACAGCCCAACTTGTTTATATATGGTAATTATCATCTAGCCAGTAGGGGTGGTGGCATGAAAGGCGGGAAAACATAAGGCATAACCCCAGCACTTGTTGGGTTGACACCGCAATAAACAAATGGCTGCAATCGTTCATGGCATATAGACTAGCTATAGTGGCAGAGCGGGAGACAACTAGGTCTTAGAAGAAATCGTTTGTGAATATTCCATGCAACATTTTAACATATGTTGCTGCTGGATGTGTTTTCTGAAGAAAAAAGTATAAATTATTANCCAGCACTTGTTGGGTTGACACCGCAATAAACAAATGGCTGCAATCGTTCATGGCATATAGTCGCAGAACGGGAGACAACTTAGTCTTAGAAGAAATCGTGTTTTCCAGTGCGCATTTTGAATATTCCGCGCAACATTTTAACATATGTTGCCACTGGATGTTTTCTGAAGAAAAAAGTATAAATTATTATTTTTTTTGTAATAAAGATGCCAACCCTCCCAATTTCGGTGGGAGGCTCCCTATTTCACGTTCAACTCCCGATATGCCATTTTATGGCATCAAAACCTCCCGATAACAACGCCTTTTCCACATATAAAATCCCATTAATTAAAAAAGCATCGCGAAGTAGTTTTATGCCATGACCAACCGAGTGTATTGCCCTAGTTATCAGTGCCTGGGAACAGCGCGCTGTCTCAATTCCCAAACTATTTGCATTATGGTCGTTGTCAACATTGTAACCACATCAAAGCCAAGGCATCGTCGACCACACGCATGAATTTATAAAAGTGCAAAATCATGAAATGGTGTTGTTTTCATAACTCCCCAAATCACAAGTTATCTGCTATACAAAAAATGCTATGCAAAATTCGTGTTTGCTATGCAAAACTCATTTTGCATAGCAACAATTGCTATGCAATTTGATTTATTTTGTGTCCTGTATGTTTATATATATATATAATTTTATATATATATATATATATATATATATATATATATACATATATATATGCCGCATGCGTCAATATGATAAGGCATACGGCATACAAAAATACACAATCTGTTACCCATCACGTAAAGGGGGGAACTCAACCCCACCCTCCACTCTCACGGTAGAGCCCAATCCCCCCCCCAGGCACAGCAGTACCCAGAGCAGAAGACTTCGGGAGAAAGGCTAAATGTTCAACAGAACATGTATCCCTAACACTGGTACATGACACTTAGAATGTGATAGACACAGTCAAGAAATAAGTGCTGGTTCAGTGGGTGAAGTTCCACCGCTAAATTTTGACACTCTAAAGTTGCCACCCCAGTTGCCACCCCTAAAGCCTCATGGCAAGGGGTGAATGGGAACAGGTTGAGCATCCACTGCCGCCTTGTTAACAGCATTCCTCAGATGCAGCACAGCAAAGCAGACCCGGCCGAGGTGCCCTTAGTGGGCCACATCTTGTCGGTTGGTTGTTGGTCTGGAATAACTGTGGTGACTCTGTACCAGGCTCTGTACTAGCTGCGGTAACATTCAACCCAAATTTGTGTGGGGCACCGCTGCGAGGTGTCACAAAGAAAGACCACTGTGAAGACAATTGTATATGAGGAGACCTGGAAGCGTACATATAAGGTACCTGGCATGTATATACAGCTGAATTCAGCACCAAATTCTGCACCAATGTACTAGCTGCGGTAACAGTCAACCCAAATTGTGTGGGGCAAAGCTGCGCGGTGTCACAAAGAAAAACCAAAAAAAAGTGGAGACCAGGCAGTGTACATGATACTACATATAAAGGTGCCTGGCATGTATACATGGCTGGAACCAGCACCAGTATCTGCACCAGTGCATTAGCTGCGGTAACAGTCAGCACAACATGTGTGGAGCACTGCTGCACAGTGTCACAAAGGAAAGGCCCGAATGAGGAAAACGCATGGATATATATGGAGACCTGGCAGCGTACAAATGAAGGTGCTTGGCATGTATAGACGGCTGGGTGGCAGCCACCAATTACATCCCTGTACCCATCAAGCCAGAGAATACTGAGCTTGCATCATCCAGCACCAGATTCTGCAGTCTGCACCAGCATACTAGCTGTGGTAACTGTCAATCCAATATGCATGAGGCGCCGCCATGTGGTGTCACAAAGAAAAGCGGGTGTTGGAAATTACACGCCAAGTTCCCAATCTTGCATAGCCCCAGTTGCTCCCGATTGTGGAATGGACAAGTTGTCTGCAACCATGGGGAAACAAAGTCTGCAACACACCAAGCAGAACCCTAGTAACGTCGAAAATGCATACGCTGCTGCACATTCAGGAACCAAAGTATCCTTCTTTACTACTATTGGCTATCTTTACAATCCCAAAATAAGTGGTGCCAAATAGACACTGATACACTACTATTTGGTATAAACAATGCGAACACCAGTAATGTTAAGGTAATTGTCTACATGCGTTGCTTATAATGTATCACACCAGCATCAACAAAGCTATAACTTGTGTCCTAGCTCGGTAAACCAGTTACATGGCAATATTCAGAGCTCTGAATGGCTCAGTATGACACAAAAGTGTGACTTGATACTAATATATGAGACATGACACATGTCTACTTACACGGACATACGCCACGTTCATGAGTTGTTGCCAAGTAAACTATTGTGGGCCAAGATGAAATAGACTCACGTGAAGTGTAGGCCAACTTCTAGGTTGATGCTGTCGCAAAATAAAACCACGTATCTCGGACTCAGTCGAGCGAGTCAAGTTCAACAGTGCCGTCTCAGGTGAAACTGGTAGATGTTGCTCACGTGATACAGAACCTAGCAAGAACATATGTAAAAAGGTTGAGAAGAAAAATTTTTCTAACCGAGAAACAAGTACATGTTGTAATGTCAAAGGAGACAGCGAAACTGACGAAGCCAGAGGTCACCCCACCCATGCAATGTGATCCCACCTAGATGTTGGTGCTATGACTCAGTCCGAGCGAAGGGCAATCGGCCTGACTGTAGTTGACCTCGGATCGCCTAATTGCCTCGCGTGACACGCTAAGTTCAGGTCTGTCCTCAAAATTATATTGCATCCCATGGGATACAATAATGTTTTTATAGGAGTTTAATGCTTGCAGCAAAACTAGGCAATGGTAAATATGTAGCAACAAAGATGATGTTGCTTCCAGGAAATAGCAGTCTTGATTTAGGTGAGAGCACACATATTCGGATGCAGGGGAGGGGATTGCACTCCGCCTGTTTTGCCCCAGAATGCTCCATCATTTCAAGCACAATAAAAACAAAGTTTCCAAAGGCCCCATGGGGGGGCTGTAACCCCTTGGTCAAATCCTATATCCACCTCTGGCACACGTCATGTGTGTATGAATAGCAGCGGTGACAAAAGGGATGCTACTGGGTTGATGTATGATTGTGGAGCAAATACATGTTTAATCCTTAAAGCGAAACAAGTCATAATTTTGGGGTTATGCACCTAAGGCCAAAGTTTTTTATTTTTAGGTTTACGGATTTTTACAGTCATGTCTAACATCGAAGGAGGGGAAAACAATAAAAATAAAAAAATGTTTTACTGTCATATCAAACACAGGACGGGTGAAAAAGAGACAAAAGAGATGAAGGGGAAAGGGTTAATCAAGGCCAGTTTTTTTAAGTTTTTGTATGGATTATTAAAATAGTATTTAAGGTAGCTGGGGCGGATATTATATGCTTGTCTTCAATTTATCAGTTTCAGTAGAATTTGTAAGATAAATTAACAATTTCTTCACTGTTTATAGATTACATAGTACTTAATATTCCAGATTAAAAACATTTGCAGTTTTTCATTGATTTGGTTATGTTACAAAATAGCCCCAAAATGCGAAATTATTTCATTTTGAGAAAACCCCCAATTGTAGTTTTTCTAAAATAAGAAATTAAGCATAATTTCCTGGTTATTAATGAAAATCTCAACAAATGTTTGTTTTTGTGTAAAAATTTACAGTTTCTCACTGGCGTTTTACGTATTGTTGACAAAACATGGCCATTTGTAATATTGACACGTCCCCTTAATTTCCCGCCGCAATCCGGCAGGGTCACCAGGTCATATATATGTTGCAATTTCCATTAGTGTCAAAGGCACAATAAACTACGTTAGCGCTGATATTTGCTGGTTTAAGGACATGATTTAGTTAGATAGATATAATACTGGTGTGTACTGGAATCACAGTAACCAGACGATATGTTCCGCTTTCATGGCGAACGAATATAGCTGGTTCGAACATCGTAGCAACATGTCGGCAACACGTTACAGCTTGACCACAGCCCGGGGCCTACGGCTACGCCTGGAAATAGTCTGTCTATATTTCGTTTTGAAACTTTCATGACTATGAAAATCATTTCTCTTATAGAACATTATTCACACCAATTTAGCATGAGATTGATCATTTGTATTTTGCATTAACAGTCGGAGAACAATAAGTTGTCTGTAGTAATGCGGTACAACGCTACCGTGAAAGGCATTCCCCGGCGTGGTGAATATATTTTCGGTGTCGCAATGCTTCTCTGCCATTCGATTTTTGTGAACATTTCGTTTTTCAGACATTATATTTTATTTTTATAGATTATTATTATTATAATAGATTATTTGAAGAAAAAAAAAAATGTCGCGTGAGAATGTTGGCGGGACATTAAAAATAAAAAACAATAAAGCGCTTTTTTTTATTCACCAGAATGTGGTCGGCGGATCCGTAAACCGAAAAAAAAAACTGTTGCCTAAAAGAGTTAATACAAAAAACTAATCATGTACAAATAAAATCAAGAATATCATGCCAATGGTTTACTCATAATGTTCTAAAATGGGAGATTCCGGTCAATTATGTGTATACCTGTGAGGCTGGTATACACAAAACCAATGCAGTCTCAAACAAATGTGCTATTTTGTTAGAAAGAGGACTAGTTTAGTAAACAAAAGCCTAAATATGTTACATCATTTGAGTTTGGACGCAAACAGCATGGCCATATCCAATTGGCAAGTATTGGACTAGGTGTATACAAATATATTATCATTTCGCGAGTGAATTTTGCTAGACTTTGACACTCATGACTTTTTTTACATTATGGCTCAGCCCATGAAATTAAGATGTGAGTTCAACAAGGTTTTCTATTAAACCACTGGCATGATATTATTAATTGTAATTGTAAATGGTTATGTTTTAGTAACTCTTATAGGTGCACAGACCCAAACCATGACTTTTGTTTCCCTTGAAAATGAGATTTGAATACTTCACATTAAAATTGACTGGTAAAAAGGTCTAATGTGACTACAGTTAGGATGAACTAAGATGCATTCAATGGGGCAGTGTGTTTACCTGTTAGTTGTGTTGTTGAAATATCATTGCTGCGTTTAAAATAGGCAGATATTAGTGATATATTCTTCAGATGACACATTATTATCACATAAACATGTTTGTGTGTAGAAGTTGTTCCATAGAGTGGAATGTTTTTGTAGCCACCATAGGATATACTTGTTGGATATTTCCATTGTGCTAGGGCCACAGTTCTTCAACAGACTGTTCCTAGCACTTTCCATTGGTCTTACATATCCATTATGTAATTGAGGGTGGGGGACCTATCCCCAGCAGAAAATCACCAAAATATGCTCTGCATTTACCCAATGTGAACTGACTATTTTTCTGCATTTGACTGCATATTTATTGACTGGTTTAAGTTAAACCAGTGTTAAACTGTTTAACAAGAAAAATACCATTTAGCCTAATTATTAATAGATATTTTCACTAAGGTGGACATTCCATTTCTTTGTTCTACGTACTTGTAGATCAGGTACTGAACTAGCATGCATGTGTGCGTGCGTGCGTGCGTGCGTGCGTGCGTGCGTGCGTGTGTGTCTGGTTTTATATGTTCCTTTCTTTCTCAGACTATCAGTTCTTGAAAATACCACTGTACCAACTATTTTATGATTATGATAAGTAAATTCTTTATGTCTTGTGAAATTAATAATGAAATTTCAAGTGATGGTTGTTATAATTTTTTTCGTTGTAGATTGAATGGCTTGATCTCACTGTCAATGACGATAAGGTCCTTCAGTATGAACGCACCACCTGGGGGCTGAAGCTGACTACCTTGGACCAACAACACAAAGCCCTGGACCTTCAACACCAGGCTCTAGATCAACGGCAACAAACTCTGGGCTTTCAACACAAGGCTCTGGATCAACTGCAACAAACTGTGGGCCTTCAACACCAGGCTCTGGATCAACAGCAACAAACTCTGGGCCATCAACAATCAAGCACAACACAAGAGGTATTTCTAAATTGACATCATTGATTGGATATTGTTTTTATCCACAAGCATGAACGTCACATATAAGTAGTCTATAAGGAAATTATTAATGACGTAGCTCTGCATTTTATCGCATCATCGTCATCACATATCTGTAGCTAAAAGAATTGTATTAATTGCTGCAATATGAACAGATTCAATGAGAATACGACATAAATTTATCTTTCTTTGAAAAATATATGCTAATATGGTCTTAAATAGTAAAGTAGGAAATAGTTTCACCACACCAAGAAAATATATATATCCAAGAAATACATTAGAAAAAAGTAACAAGAACAAGAAAACAAATTTTTCAAATCCAGTTTTTTCCAAAAGAATTCATTTTGTTTACACCAGGTATGCATTCCTGTGCATACAGGTGTACATCAAATTATTATTAACCCAACAAGCGATGATAGCCTGACAGTAAACCATCACCAATTGCTGTGCAGCATTATATTACCTAGATCAAAGTGTCCACTTGGTTCCAACACAGAAGGTAGATTGTCAATAAACAAGAAATGATTGCATGGATCTAGTGATTGATCATCGATGCTTGCCACCATGGAAAAAGGCATGTTGACAGCAGAGCTGGTGCCAGCGGCAGCACTGACGGAAACGCCCCTTTCATGATTAGCCGATTCATCGTCGTCGCTGTCAGTGTTACTTTCCGATAAAGCACCATCACTTAAGTCTCTATTTACAAAATAATCACATATCACTTCCTTCAGGACATCACTTGCAGCAATAGTTCCCATGTTAATGTCTTGAGTGCATCTTAGTCCTTCGACCTGTCAAACTGTTTCTCAGTTCCATTGACCGATGGTCGTAGATTAAGACATAATTAACACAATATGGGAAAGATTGTCCTCTTGAATAAAGTCTATTCACATTTGTACGTACACAAAATGGCACACTGCCAACTCAAATGACATAAATTCAAAATACCTATACAGAAATTGCGGTTCCTCAAAAACGTAAACAAACTCGTAGGATGGTTTCTCCGTTGGTGCGCAAACAAAATGCTTTCGATGTATTCGTGCGCACTACACTAAGTTCCAAAGTACAGTTCACGTCGGTTCCAAACACTATATAACACGTGAGGGTGCAATGGATACAACATTGTGACTAAACGTGGCTGAAATAGTATGTTGCTCTATTATCTTTGGCGATAATTGTTTTGATGGGGGCTAGCACAAATGTGATAAAACATGGTTTACAAAAATTTTTTACCAAAATAGTTTATGAATAAGAAAGTTAAATGGTATTACAATGTAATTATGTTAAAAACAAACATTTGACCTTGACCATGCATGCGGATGTATTTCGCCTGTATCTCAAATTAGCATAGCACGTTTTCTCGTGCCGCCACACACACACACACACACACATATATATATACAAACACAAAATCTTTGACCTTTTTCAATTTGTCTAGGTTAGGTATAAGTAATAGCAAGTCCACGTTAAATAAATGTTTATGAACCACACTTATTACAGTCAGTTGTGATGTGCTAACATAACTCATATTTCAGGTAGGTCAATAATTATTTGTATTTCACATGCATAACACATGCAGGTCGTTTGGTGTAATTCATTTGATTTAACAAGATTGCCATCCCAAACAACAAGTTCCAGTTGGCAAGTGCACAAGGAAGCCATTGGCTTATCGCGAGTCCAACATTTTATCATCCATGTATAGCCCGCCCTTATCAGATATCTGTCAATTTTATTTTAAACATATTCACACTACTAGCATTAACACAGTCATTTGACAGTTTGTTCCATTCATTTATCACCCTCTGCGAGAAAGAGTACTTTCTCATGTCCAACCTACACTGTTAAGTAACTAATGCTGCTTTGTGGTTCTACTGCCTTCTTTATGGTGGCTGGGAACTTCTACTGAAACTAATCAATTCATGACAAGCTATTATATGCTTGTCGTGAATTGATTAGTTTCAGTAGAAGTTTTAGGGTTGATTTAATGTACACATATGATGTTATAAAACCATATTCTAATTGATTTTCCCAGAAAAGTCAATCTAAATTAATGAAATAATTAAACATATACGCCGGTGTACTCATTCTGGGACCCGAGCACATGCCGGAAACTGCTGAGTAGAAAAATACAAATACGAAATTATGTCGTTTTGAGAAAATCACCAAAGAAATAAATGACATACATATAAGTATGACAGTGTCACAGATAACTTTAAGGGAGATTTTGGTTAACATCAACAAATTATGTCTGCAACACTACCATGAATGAATTAAGCAAAAGTTGAATGACAGCCTAAAGTGGCAGTGTATTTTTGACATAAAACCTTCACCAATCGTAATTCCATACTTTGTATAGTTGCTATACATGTAAGTCGCATTCATATGCTAAATTGCTGCATTGTAAGTGTTTCTAAAATAGTAAATTAAGCATCATTTCCTGGTTGTTAGTGATAACAGAAATGTCAATAGATACACGAATAGAAATGTGACGTTTTTCACTGTGTTTTACATATTGTTGACAACATAATGGTCATTTGTAATATTGACATGTTCCCTTAATTTGCCGCCACAGTGGCCCTTTAATCTGTATCTGTAGCGTGTTGTTGTCTACGATATCAGGTTGCGCCAGCAATCTGACAAACACGTGGCAGGGTGTGTTTATGACTATTTTGATTGGCCTGTTATCCGACGGGGTCACCAGGTCGGGGTCACAGGCCGTTTCATTTATTAGTTCAAAGGCACAATGAACTACGTTAGCTCTGATATTTGCTGGTTTAATGACATTATTTAGTTAGGTAGATATAATACTGATGTGTACAGGAATCACAGTAACCAGACGAAATGTTCCACTTTGACGGCGAACAAATATGGCTGGTTCGAACATTGTAGCGCATGTGGCTGTTACTATGGAAATATCGTCAGCGTTTCTAAAAATCAGGGATTTCCAAAAGGTCTGTTTTTAAGGGATAGATTTTTTATGTGGTGTCGACGTTTAGTTTCAGTATATGCTAGCATGTTATGAAAAAACATGCTAGCTGCGCCAGCTACCTTAACTCTTTCGCTACGGAATTTTTGGCACCTTTTTTCCTTTTTTGTACGGAATTTATTTTTTGCTAGAAAAAAAAATCTGGGCATGGTTACAAAAATGGTTATATCTCGGTTAATAATAGAGCTAAACATAAAATATATACATCATTGGAATTGCGAATAACAAAGCAACAAGTTGCATGCATAAGATCATGTGTGGATTAATTAGTATAATTGGTACATTTTTTTTAATTACAAAAATTAAATATCACCCAAAAAACATTTTTTTTTCTGCAGATTTTCATTCTATAATTTTAGTTATTTATTTAGGCACAGCCACAAATCATGAAGACACATACATTGGCAACAAAAACACACAAAAAAGTAATTAGTTTGCACCAAAACAAAAAAGTTACTGCTCATAAATGACATGGCGGTCACATAAAAAATATACCTGTATGACCAAAAAATTATTATTAATCTGCTTACTTCTAAAGCTACACCTAATTTACTGTGGAAATAATAATTATTAGTAAATACCAATACATTGCTATACTACATTCTAAAAAACATACATGTATGAGTCACGAGTGATATTTGACGAAGCAGTCATTCGGATGAAGATGAGACTTGGCGGAGCAGCCAGTGCAGATGAAGCTGGTGCTGGTGCTGCACACTACACAATTCCGGTCCTGTGCGACATGCCCGACTAGATGCCTCTTGCGGTGTAAACGCTCGATGTCTGGGCCGGCCCTTGGACGTCCGACGACACGTGCTTCCTCATCCTCCGGTACCAGCGTTGCCGCTTTCTCTGCAAGGGCCGTCAACAACATTTGCTTGTACCTCTTCAGACTGATTTTGTCTGCAGGGTCAGTGCGTGTGAGGCAGTAGAGAATGTAAGAGTTCACCTGACATATCTCCAACAGCCAGAAGAATATGCGCTTCCACCATTTGATGGTCTTGCGCGTGAACTGGCCGTAGTAGGCCACACTCTGGTCGACTCGGTCACACCCGTTCATCGACATGTTGTAATCATGAATGAGGCTAGGCAGTGTCACCTCATTACCCCGCTTCCGAGTGACTGTCACATGCTGAACAGTTGCCTTCGTAGATACGAGAATGCATGGCTTCTTTGCCTTCTTGTCTCGCCACGCGACGCAGAGGATGCCGGGCTTATCGTCACGATACCATCTGGACTCACGATGCTCGAGTTTCAGTGTTTTCAGCTGAGGAGGAAAGTTCTTCCTGTTGATGTTCAGTGTGCCAGTGTAGTACATGTTTTTGTTGGTGAGGTAATCTAGCAATCTGTAGGTGGTGTAGTAGCGGTCAGCAATGACATGATGACCTGGTCCGAGTGGTCGCAGCAAGTACTCGAACACCTTTTCTGCCTGCCCGGATGACGGGTCCAAGTCAGGGTCGTAAGACGTCTCCGCGCCGAAGTATGTCAGGATGTTATGCACGTAGCCTGTGGTACTGTCACACAAGCCGAATGTCTTGATGTGGTATTTCTTCGGCTTGGCTGCATTGTACTGTTTGTACTTCCATCTGCCTTTCCACCCGNAGGCGTATTGTAGCCTTTGTGACAAGAGATGATAAGGTAGGCTTATCATAGCCTTTGTGACAAGAGATGATAAGGTAGGCGTATTGTATATAAAAACATAGCTACACATAGTGTAGGTAGAAAATGTAAGTTCATATATAGCGCTGTATCCAGTCTGTAGGACAGCTCAAAGGACTTTATATTTCACACCCTAGCGAACCGTCCAATTCCAACAATAACTCGACTTTCCTGGGAAGTATTCAGCCATGCAACAATTACTATTCATTCACATTATATCCACCATTGTCTATAGCCAGGTATTCATTGATACAGCTGAGTGAACTGGAGTGAACACAATTGCCAAAGCTTTGGAACGGCAGCAAGACGATTTTTACCCTAGTTCAATTGATTGAGAGTCCGATGTTTTAACCAAAACACCACCCACACAAGCATAGTTGCTTGTACCCTATTATATTTTTTTCAGCCACATAAACATTTATTTAATAGTTTCTCCGATGACTTCATTAAAGCTAAATAAAAAAGTTGAACAAACGAATTAGCATGTCGTAGTGAGTACTAGATAGGATTGTGTTTTTTCTGCAAAATAAGTCGGAAACAAGACAAGCAAAAAATTTAATTGCAGAGGCAGATTTAATATAATATTTGCACTGGAACATTTTACAAAATTACCATTTGTGTGCCATGACGTATTGCCATTTTGTGTTACAGCTGATTTTAAATGAGAAAGGATTCCTCAGCCGTCGTACCTGCGTCCTCCACCAGGGGGAGGGGCCAATACGCAGCATCAAATGGCGTTCACACTTCATTGCCTGGGCAAACGATTTGGTGAGCGAAGTTGGTGATATCTTTTTACTTAGACGTAATGTTGCCCGTATCTCAGACCGATCAGCAACTAGCATCCTGACTTCCATCGCACCGTCTTTTCTTGACTAGCTATAAGTTACGGTCAACGGTCTGGCTCCAGGTCACCCTTGGTTGTTTTTGTAGCATTTCAATTTTCACAGGTCGAAGCTAAACCTCCTTAAAATGATTTAAGAGATTTCAGGAGGGAATAGAATAGAATGTGATTTCGCTCTTCATACATGATGGCCATTAAATTCATCGTGGAAACATCCACCCTGGCAGAGGTCATTGCAGTGAAAAGTGTGATTATGTGTCGTCTGTCACCATTCAACCACCGAGCAGTTGTGTTGATTGTACGTCTCCACAGCCTACTTTAGTAGTACACCTGTATGGCAGTTTATGCCAGTGTTTGTGGTTATTTGTTAATTCATTATATTTAAAAAGCAATTTTCCATATCAAAGGCACAGAAACATATGTTGACAATTTAAATAATTTCTAATGCTCAGTTTTTTCTGGGTGCCACAAGATAGGCCTATTATACTACATGGTCCAATGACTTTGTGCCGGTACTGTATATTCAAGGAATCAGGAATCAGTACAATACAAAATGTACTGGTTCCTTTTTTTTGGAATTTTTTTACAAAGCACTTTGGCATGACATTCTATTAAGCACATAGCATGTCTGCCAACAAAGCATTGCGTGTCATGTTAAGAGCTTGTTTTTTTTTTCAGGGTGTGAAAGTCTATGATATGAGCTCAAAAAGACGAATCACGTCAATACTAAGAGATAAACCAGAGTAAGTATTTCATTTTAGACTATATCTGTGGGTTGTAGACATATCTGTGGGTTGTAGACATATGTGGGTTGTAGACATATCTGTGGGTCGTAGACATATCTGTGGGTTGTAGACATATCTATGGGTTGTAGACATATCT
>SDWI01003655.1:0-10731 GCA_009193005.1 Lamellibrachia luymesi
CTACGGCCTTTGATTACCAATATAGTAGTTGATATTAAAGAATTGAAATTATGTTGAAGCACATACCACACGTGTTGTTTCTTATGAAGTGCGTCGACCGGCACACACAGATCTTGCTGGGGGCACAGACTGCATCTTTGGCTGTGCATAGATCCCCGGGTAGGCACGGGGTGTTCAGTGTCCCCTTCAGTTCTGTTAATGGAAGTATGATATTATGTATGTCGTCACGACACTGCCGAATTCATGCGTAAAAGTTCCAGAATCCAGATGAGTGACGATAGTAGTACAACTACATAGAAGTAATTATTACATTAAATTCAAGGCAAGCTCGATTTAAAACAAAATGTTTAGCTGTTGATATTTGTACTGTTATCCACAATTTCGAATAAATATAAAAGAAATGTTAAAACATGTTAATCTTGCTTATATCTTATCTGGTTGCGAAGATATCATAATACGTTTATTTTCACAAATCCGTGGTTGTCATCTTGGATTTTCTAACTGTTTCCAATTTCCACAATTATGAGAACTACGCAAATGGATATCATGATTATGTAAAAAATGGTCATTTGGTTGCCCGACTAAAATTAATGTAGACGAAATAGATCTAGTTGGTCGGCAAACTTACTGCACACGCCATTGTCAGCGTAGTATCGGGTAGTGCACGCACACACGTGCCCCGAGCAGGACGCATGCGGGTCGGCGCAGCGGTCGGTCACGTCACAGGGGTAGTCGAGTGGTATTCGGGCCGCTGTGAAATGGGTTCAGGCCACAGTTAGTTCTCCCATAGGCGGCTATCATAACGAATTTTGGGATTCTTGGAAAATTGTGCAAAAATTTTCTTAACAATTGAAAATTTTCAATTTCACAATTTTGTGAAAATGGCATACCTCATTTTTCAGAAAAATACGCGAAAAACTGATACCCCTCAATTTCGACCCATCCTAAATGTTAAATGCTGGTGCGTTCTACAGAATATTCATTATACTGATCCGAGAGCGGTCAGCGTCTGTTCATTGCCATCAACTGAAAGATTGCATGCAGTAGTAGAGTAAATATTAACTTCACTAACATGTCCTATGTACTAGTGCTCGAAGCAAAATCACACATCACAGATAATCCGCACTTTCCTAGTGTTTGTAGGGGCACTGCCCAATAATTTAGAAACATTGGTAATTGTTGCGCCTTTGAGCTCAGCATTAGTATTATTATTATTAATTTAAGAGTGTATTCAGCAAAAATAATCATGTCACTTGGAAGACACCGCGTTGTTGCTAGAACAGAACAGAACTTAATCGATAATGTCACAAAACATGGCACATTGAAGACGAACATTCAATGAATACAACACGCATTACTCCACAGCTATAAATATAATACGATATTATGATGAGGGATAATATGCTACAGACGTTGATGACGTCACACAATACTTTTAGAGAAGACGGCCAGAAAATGACAAACACGATGCCCGACTTACTGCAGACGCGTCGAGCCTTGAGGAAGTAACCGACAGCGCAGTGACNCATAGAAGACGAACCTTCAATGAATACAACACGCATTACTCCACAGCTATAAATATAATACGATATTATGATGAGGGATAATATGCTACAGACGTTGATGACGTCACACAATACTTTTAGAGAAGACGGCCAGAAAATGACAAACACGATGCCCGACTTACTGCAGACGCGTCGAGCCTTGAGGAAGTAACCGACAGCGCAGTGACACACGCCGCTCTCACAGACGGTATTTGGCTCGAGACACGTCCCGGACGGCAGACACGGGGCATTCACGCTGCCCTTTGGCTCTACCGACATACATGTCATCTTACTATAATCGATATAGAGTTTGTATGTTGTGCTACTCCATCTAGACGCTTTGCATCTCGGGCGCCAAGCTTTCGTTGTTCATTTACGACCCCACGAAGGACACGTAACACTTTTATTTCGAAATTCATCCCACTATTACGATTCGTAAATTGTTCGCAACGTTAAACGTGTTTTCTACGATTGTTCCAAGTCGCGTAACCGGTAAAAGGATTAGCGTTGCAGTTAAGTCACCCCGTCCGGAGCATGGGTATTCTTGTTAGTGTATACTACGCGTGGTACGCCGAGATATGTACGACCATCGACAGGCTTTTCTTGCATTTAAGAGGCGAGTTAGTGCAGTGATTAGCACATCCGCTTCCAGGCCCAGACCAGGCACGGTACGTTTGTTCTAAAAGGCTGGCTTTCAACATTGGGGACTATGCGTACATCGGATGACCCCCCCCGAATGTAAACACCCTCAATGCCAGCATATAAAGGTAGGCTCGGCGATAATGTTCTGGAAAAAAGCTGACTAGTTGAACGAGGCCTCAATCGACCATCAGCTGCTAGTAACAACAACAACATATGCATACAGACTGGTCAGTCAATATGACATTGCTGAATGCTGGAACTAGAAGAAAAAGAAGATTTGTCATCGGCGCCCGCTCCTGAATGTCAAATGAACCATTGACCAATTATGTCACATCCTTTTCTTCAACTGCTTTTGTATTGGGCACCTTTCATTGTGCACGAGTTACTATTAAAACACAATACAACTATTCCCGTTTGGAAATCTAATCTGCATTGAACCAGTGCATATTTTTAACGTCGTAATTTAGTATTAATGATTTTGTAAACCAGAATTTGTTTCAAGTGTTATAATGCAACAACATGTAGGCAAAACAACAACAACAACAACAACATGTAGGCAAAACAACAACAACAACATGTAGGCAAAACAACAACAACAACAACATGTAGGCAAAACAACAACAACATGTAGGCAAAACAACAACAACAACAACAACAACAACAACAACAACAACAACATGTAGGCAAAACAACAACAACATGTAGGCAAAACAACAACAACAACAACATGTAGGCAAAACAACAACAACATGTAGGCAAAACAACAACAACAACAACAACAGGAAGGCAAAACAACAACAACAACAACAAGAACAACATGTAGGCAAAACAACAACAAGAACAACATGTAGGCAAAACAACAACAACAACATGTAAGCAAAACAACAACAACAACAACATATGGGCAAAACCGCATGAGTCGAAATGATCTATTCGAAAATATAATATGTTCACTGCACTCGGTGGAATATAATGTGTTTCTGTTCGGCACGGAGCCTGGTTGGAGTTGTGCGTCCAACGAAGCTGGTGATACACATAGTCACTTTGTCGAGAAGAAAGTGCAATGATCACTTACTACATGCGCCGTCAGCTTCGTAGAAGTCGGGTTTACACAGACACAAATTAAGGCGACATTGCGCGTGTTTGTCGAAACACTGATCTTCGCTGTCACAAGGTCCGTTCAGAGCCACGTCCTTATCTGTGGATGATTGCGATAAAGCCGATCTATCACTTACGGTCGATCAAAGTTGAAACCAATAGTGATGATAATGACAATAAATAATGCACGCACGCACGCACGCACGCACGCACGCACGCACGCACGCACGCACGCACGCACGCACGCACGCACGCACGCACGCACGCACGCACGCACCACGCACGCATGCACACACGCTACATCGCACGCACGCACGCTAGATCGCACGCACGCACGCACGCGCGTACACACACGCAGACGCAAAGAATACATAACAGTACATAACATTAAACAGTGTGTGGAACCTATGTTCTGTAAAATGTATGGAGGCACTTTCATCCAATATAAACATTATATGGTTTTCCTCTCCAAGCCAGTCCTCAGGTTTTTAAAAAGAGAGTTCGGGCGAACACACTCAGCCGGATATTTATGGGATAATTTATGAAAAAGTTTACAGTAAAAAAATTCTCAAAAAGGGAAGTTCGTACGAACTCTCTACCCCCTCCCCCCACGAGGTCGGGCATGTTCTACTCCAGTGTCTCTACGCGACCACAGACATCACATACACTACGCAGATTGCGTCCTTCTGTGGCGGAGTGCAACCGTTTATCCCGAATTACTCAACAACAGCGGTGTAACCTACCGCAAACCCCTCGAATCAAGTGATAGCCCGCAGCGCAGGCGCAGACGCCGTCACTGCGACACGTGACATGCGTCTCTGCGCAAGTTCCATTCAGGAAACACACGCCGTGCAAGACACCACGCCGAACTGTGGACGGAAATGCACATCAAAACATGTCATTTAAACTATATAAGTACATTTATAATCATGACCGTTATCAACATTATCATCTCGGATAAATACCACGTTTAACCGTGTCCTATGTATTACATGAATGTTGCGTCAACAGTAGTTAAATACACAGTACAATTGGAACTCATGGAACAAACACAACTAACGCAGGCCCAGTAACTGTTTGGGAACATACATATTATCCCTGACGTCACTTGCTGTTTGTTCTGTATAACGTATGTATACATATCAGTGTTTGTGTGCACAGCATAAGACGTCTTACTTCCCGGTAGTGTTACATCTTACTTCCCAGTAGTGTTACTTCTTACTTCCCGGTAGTGTTACATCTTACTTCCCGGTAGTGTTATTTCCTACTTCCCGGTAGTGTTACATCCTACTTCCCGGTAGTGTTACATCTTACTTCCCAGTAGTGTTACTTCTTACTTCCCGGTAGTGTTACTTCTTACTTCCCGGTAGTGTTACTTCTTACTTCCCGGTAGTGTTACATCTTACTTCCCGGTAGTGTTACGTCTTACTGCCAGGTAGTGTTACGTCTTACTGCCCGGTAGTGTTACGCTACAGGCGCTCGGTGTGGTAAGTTCATCGATTTACACATCAAGTACAATCCGAGCGTGGAGAAGAACTGTGGAAACCGCGAATGAACTCAGCTGGCTCATCCAAGACCGCGCTGACCGGAGGAGATTTGTTGGCGTCTTATGCTCCAGCGGGAGCGAAGAGGACTGAGTGATTGAGTGACTGAGTGACTGAGTGACTGAGTGACTGAGTGACTGAGTGACTGGATGAATAGTCGAGTGACTTTTTTTAAAGATGATGATGCCTGATTTTCCTACTTTGAAAAATTGCGTATCTAACAGTGTTAGTCGAGTGGAGACTGAAACTATGGACAGCTTCAATTTAATTGTCCCGTCGTATGCGTCGCGTGTGCGTGCGTGCGTGCGTGTGTGAGTCTGACTGCAGGAGGGGCTCACCACACATGTTGATCTTCAGATAGAACTGTTTACTGCACTGGCATCGACCGTTCTTGCATTCGGCATTGAGGTCGGCACATGAGTCTGTCGCACCGCATACGTCTCCAATAGCCAGTCGGCGGTCTGTATATGCAACGACCACGTTTAACACACATTTTGTGATGATGAAAGGACCGTGTGCAATCGTAGAATGCAGTAACTCCTCATTTATTCCCCTTAAATTACAAATATGAGACCCGTTGAGTTGAGTGATAAACAGTTGCTCGTGATAAACGCCTGCGTAATATTTATATTCATCAGTACTTTTTACTTTTTCGAAAAATAAATCTTTTTAGCATATGTTTCCCAGTTACACAACTCGTGATGAGAATACACAGCTTCTAGTTAATCGTTTTTAAAACCAGGTTTTATGTTTTTGTTTATATCCTATGCCCAATATTCGTGTGCCGCGTTATTAGTATAACCAACACAATGCAAAACATTTTGCGATTCATTGTGTAAACAAGAATGTTCCCGCGATGAATTTCAAATAGCAGTCAAATCCTACTAGGCATGTTACGTACACATATGACTAAGGCGATGTTGTTAGCATAATAAAGAACGGAGAGTGAACTTACAGCAGACTCCTACCCGTCCCTCGTAGCCAGGCAGGCACTCACACCGTCCAGCTACACAGGTGGCGTGGCGATCGCGGCAGACATCTTGCGAAGCGCAGGCGCCACCCAGCGGAATATTTAGCACTGTGGAAAACAACAAACCACTGCTAGTAAAATGCATGTGTTGCATACTTATGACATTCTGAAATTTGTAAATTACCATCAAATTCAATTAATTAGTGATTCATTGGTTAATTGACTCATTGTCTCGTGACAATCTGACTGACGGGTTGACAGATTGTTACATGAAATAAAACGTATTATCCTGAACTTACCACACCGATCGCCTGTAACGTAATAATTCTCTTTGCACAGACATCGTAGTTGACCAGGGCGGCACTCAGCGGCGGGGTCGGCACATATGTCGGTGACGTCACAACGGTAGTAGAGAGGGACTCTGACAACTTTGAAACAAACAATGTTCTGGATTTAAGCACATTTTGTTGAACATTGTAC
Organism: Lamellibrachia luymesi; assembly: GCA_009193005.1. Taxonomy (NCBI): domain Eukaryota; kingdom Metazoa; phylum Annelida; class Polychaeta; order Sabellida; family Siboglinidae; genus Lamellibrachia; species Lamellibrachia luymesi. The sequence goes on from SDWI01003655.1 coordinate 6,279, forward strand.
ATTGTGTCTTTAGAATTAGAGATACTGAAAGTAATAAGATATAATGGGCGACACTTATGATGCACGTTGAACATTTACGTCTAATCTCTAAAGTAGATTCGATTTACAACAATTGGAACAAAACAAAAACAAACACACACTCGCACGCACGCATGCACGCTTGGAAGCACGCACGCACGCACGCACGCACGCACGCACGCACGCACGCACGCACGCACACACACACACACACACACACACACACACACACACACACACACACCTTAATTTGTTGTTGCATTTGTAGTTCTCTCATTATAACGATTATAAATTACATAAAAGGATCATTACATTTGTATTATCTTTTCATTTTTGTTTTAATTGATGATGTATTTTTTAACGTCGTCTTTTAATGTCCACGAAAGACGCAGTGGTTGCTCCGCAGCAATCCCCAACGATGTATAGTGTATTCCTTCCGAAAGAAAGAAAGACACACAGTACAGCTCAAGTTGTGATATCTTGAATGGTTATTTTGGCCACTTATACGAAAACTATTTACTATCAAACTCATTTCCTCTCCATGCCATCTCAAATGTTACAATTATGTATGCTATATATATTGAGTTTTTATTTTTATTCTTTTGTTAAGCATATACTCATGCGATACGTAACAGTTAGTCGTATTGAATCCCTCACACGATTCTGCTGCATAATTTGTAATTTTATTTTTGGGTAGTTGTCACGTTAGCGACCAAATTATGGCAGTCTCCCAGACTAACATGATTTCAGACCTGTATAATGAGCATTATTATTTATGGATTCATGCAGTTTATATATAATTATTTGTAATACGTTGTAATTGTTAATTTATGTTACGTCTTGTCGCATAAACAATTCCTCATTCCTAGTGTGATTATACCATAAGCTCGATAAAATCGACCATTATCATCCATTAGAAAAAAACTCAATCCACGTATAGTGTATTCCTTCCGAAAGAAAGAAAGACACACAGACATATAGACAGACAGAAAGAACGAAAGAAAGAAATAATGAAAGAAAGAAAGAAAGAAAGAAAGAAAGAAAGAAAGAAAGAAAGAAAAAGCTGCGTTTGTGCGAGGCGATGCATCACCATGCCGACGTGATTGTTACGTAGTAAACAATAACAAACCACGTGACATGATTAGAACCGGCAAAATCACGTGAAGCACCGGGTCTGCAGTCCACTGTGTGCTATGACCATCGGTGTCCCCAGCAACGAACAAACCATGCTATGTTTCAGGACGAGAATCTTCCACCGAATATTACAAGACCTGATGACGTCACCTACCACACATTGCATTCTTCTCGAAGTGCGTAGCGACACAACTGCATCTGCCGACTACACACGCCGCATTCACGTCGCCACATCTGTCCGAAGCTGAGCAGCGATCATTCAGTGGCACTTCGCTTACTGCAATGATTATAATGAATCTATGAAGCGACATTTTGGTAGAATTATACTACTTCACAGCCGAGAACACAACAAGTCTTACATTATTAGGTTACAACAGCTGACATTTTATCAAAGATACGTAACTGGGAATTTACCTGAATATTATTCAAGGGTAGACGTAAGAGAAAATGAAGATGTCCATACACGTTATACAGAAATCGACATGACAGACATGTTGAAAGAGCAAATGCTAAACTTGCCAGGAAATCAGCCCGTTTTAGTATTGCCCGTGTAATTAATAACACGCTACTTCGCTCTCATTCACTGCAAGGAATCAGTTCCTACGCAAAGAATTTCTTTCTGTCACAGTACAGCTCAAGTTGTGATATCCTGAATGGTTATCTTGGCCACTTATACGAGAACTATTTACTATCAAACTAATTTCCTCTCCATGCCATCTCAAATATTACAATGATGTATGCTATATATTGAGTTTTTATTCTTTTATTAAGCATATACTCATGCGATACGTAACATTTAGTCGTATTGAATCCCTCACACGATTCTGCTGCATAATTTGTAAGTTTATATAGGTGGTTGTCACGTTAGCGACCAAATTATGGTCTTATTGGCAGTCTCCCAGGCCGACATGATTTAAGATCTGTATAATGAGCATTATTATTTATGGATTCATGCAGTTTATATATAATTATTTGTAATACGTTGTAATTGTTAATTTATGTTACGTCTTGTCGCATCAACAATTCCAGATTCCCAGTGCTGATTATACCATAAGCTCGATAAAATCGAAAGAAAGTTGGTAAAATCAACAACACGGCAAAAATTCATATAATTCATATCCATTAGACACAAACTCAATTGATATCCTCGGCTTACTATACTATTATTCGTTAAATGTGAACGTTTATGTCACAAAGGAATTGCGATTCCTCCTACCAGGCTGAACAAATCCTCGACCTACAAAAATATTAGCTGCGAAGATTTGTCAAAATTGCAAGGTTTTGCGTGGCGTCACCTGTTGGCTAAATGCCACAGATGTATTTAATTACGTCCACCTACCAGTGGTCTCCTGAGTATATGCGCAAAGAAAACTACTGTTCCCACTGACCTACCACAATACCTACCACACTTGTTGTCTTTGATGTAGAAGTTAGCGCTACAGCGACAGAGATTGTTCATACAAGAGGCATTGGGATCGCGACAGACGTCACTGGGGCGACAAGGGTAGAGCAGAGGCACCTTCCTTACTGCAAGACAATTTATAAAAGAGTGGAGGCATATTCCATCTGCCAGAATGCAAAACCATTTATATTGCAGGCAGAATACATTCCTGTATCACAGCGATGCTATTCATCAGTTACTGCCGTTCGTTGGTATCGCTGTCTCCTGCACACACATTCAATATTAAAACAGTTCTCCAATAAAACAGTTCTCCATTAAAAGAGCTATTCAAGGACACAGGCAGTTACATCATCAATAAAACAGTTCTCCATAAAAAAGAGCCTTTCAATGACACAGGAAGTTACATCATCAATAAAACAGTTCTCCATAAAACGAGCTATTCAAGGACACAGGCAGTTACATCATCAATAAAAGTCGTAAGCTGAGGAAACGATACATAGCAAATAGAAACGTATCCAATGCAGATAACATAATCGTTATTTCAAAGAACCAACGAAGTATAACTTTAAGCTGAATATAGCGATAGAGTAGGCGTGTTGATTGTTAGTAAGCACGTACCACAAATAAAGTCACGTTCGAAACACGTTACTAGGCAACGACAGAAGCCGCCTCGACACTGCGCCAACGGATCAAAGCAGGCGTCGTATTTAACGTCACATTTGTAGTGCAGTGGCAATTTGGCAACTGCAAGAGGACGATGTTACGGTGGTTAACCACGCTTGACGAACCATCGGAACATAATCGATTAGTTGATGAATCGATGAACATGGCTCGTTCGTGTGCCAGAGGTTAGAATTGACAATATATATATATATATATATATATATATACATACAAGAGGCATTGGGATCGCGACAGACGTCACTGGGGCGACAAGGGTAGAGCAGAGGCACCTTCCTTACTGCAAGACAATTTATAAAAGAGTGGAGGCATATTCCATCTGCCAGAATGCAAAACCATTTATATTGCAGGCAGAATACATTCCTGTATCACAGCGATGCTATTCATCAGTTACTGCCGTTCGTTGGTATCGCTGTCTCCTGCACACACATTCAATATTAAAACAGTTCTCCNCATATTGGACTACTGGATGATGATGTTAGTACAAGCAAATGAAACTCATATTTACAGACACATAATTATTATTGATGATGGCAATACATATTCAAATGCGCGACTGTCTAGGCATCACGACTGTCTAGGCATCGCGACTGTCTAGGCATCACGGCAACCTACAGCAAGTTCCTTGTTTGTAGAAATATCCAGCTTTACAGGAGCAGGAGCCGCGTCGACACTCTGCGTTGAGATCTAGACATATGTCGCTGTCGAAACATGCCGATTGCGTTGGGATCTTTGCAACTGAAATGCCAATTATTTAATAAATTTGATTTATTTGTCATAACCCTCGTTGGTACTTCGTTCACTTTGTCCCATAATGCTGATCTGATTTCAATATAATAATTATTATTCCTTGTCCGTACAATCTACATTTAATGCACAAGTGAAATTTGGACTTAATATGCTGCAGTTCGTATAATGCATACATAAACACATAATAACTAATATACATATTGTTAATGGGTAATGCATTGCCGTTTATAAAGTTATATACTATAACAGGGCGCACAGTGCTTGTATTCAGAATAACGTGCAACCATTGATAACTACATGCCATCAAAACTACCACCCAAGATCCCAACTACCACCCACCATCCTAACTACCACCCATCATCACAACTACTACCTACCATCCCAACTACCACCCACCATTCTAACTACCACCCATCATCCCATCTACCACCCACCATCCCAACTACCACCCACCATCCTAACTACCAC
>SDWI01003684.1:0-13793 GCA_009193005.1 Lamellibrachia luymesi
CAGTAGAACCCCATCATAGCTTGCAGACCCAACAACAGTAGAACCCCATCATAGCTTGCAGACCCAACATTACTGAAGTCATTACTGAAGCCATGCAGCACAAGTAGTACGTATATTAGTGGATATATGTGATGACAACACTTTCTGTTCATCAGAAACTCCACTGCAACATCCGTTGCTGTCATTTGCAATCAATTGTTCTGATAGAAACTTTGCCAGATCAGCCTTGTTCTCCTGCAGAGCTAGGAAGTTTGACCAGCTAAACGGAAGAGATATATCATGGCCTTCAGTGATACAACACATTGGTCGAGTGGTCTTGGAAGCATCGCTTTGTGTATCAGCCTTTATGGATTCTTGGCGATATATGTAGAAACCAACTCCTATATTCACTCCTTAATTGTAACACTGAATGGAACGGCATTGTTCATCATAATCATTCAGAGGGGAATCCTGACTTGTATCAGTGATGATACAGATGGTTGCAGTATTGTGAAGCGAAGTAGGGTTCACCTGAGGGTGAGAATACATTGAACTGCTGCAAGGCAGAGAACAATAAATCATCATCTTCATGATTACGTTTCTGTTGCCCCAGCTTCACCTCATTATGTGTCATCACAGCGCACTGGGAGTATTGCAAGGGTGTCAGCACCAATGTATGAAAGATAGATGAAAGAGCCCATTTGATTAGTACAGAGGCAGTCTTGGTTAACCCCCTACAATTGCTCCCCTCTTCCCGTGTCATTCAAGGTTAACCCCCTATACCTACTCCTCTCTTTCCTGTGTCATTCGTGGTTAACCCCCTATACCTGCTCCTCTCTTTCCTGTGTCATTCATGGTTAACCCCCTATACCTACTCCTCTCTTTTCTGTGTCATTCATGGTTAACCCCCTACACCTGCTCCTCTCTTTTCTGTGCCATTCATGGTTAACCCCCTATACCTACTCCTCTCTTTTCTGTGCCATTAATGGTTAACCCCCTACACCTACTCCTCTCTTTCCTGTGTCATTCATGGTTAACATCCTATACCTACTCCTCTTTTTCCTGTGTCATTCATGGTTAACCCCCTATACCTGCTCCTCTCTTTCCTGTGCCATTCATGGTTAACCCTCTATACCTGCTCCTCTCTTTTCTGTGCCATTCATGGTTAACCCCCTATACCTACTCCTCTCTTTTCTGTGTCATTCATGGTTAACCCCCTACACCTCCTCCTCTCTTTTCTGTGCCATTCATGGTTAACCCCCTATACCTATTCCTCTCTTTTCTGTGTCATTCATGGTTAACCCCCTATACCTACTCCTCTCTTTTCTGTGCCATTCATGGTTAACCCCCTACACCTGCTCCTCTCTTTCCTGTGCCATTCATGGTTAACCCCCTACACCTGCTCCTCTCTTTCCTGTGCCATTCATGGTTAACCCTTTATACCTTTATACCTGTGCCATTCATGGTTAACCCCCTACCTGCCATTCAACCAGTCCAATGGTGTCCGCCTGATTGAACATAAGAGATATCAACTTGACAACAGTATGTCCCCTGCTGAAATTCAACTAGTACGTACGTGCATATCCACCAGATAGACAGGGCCTCATCAGCTACAGTTGTAGCAGACATACCTCATTAGGGCTGTATTTACATGTCAGGTCTTTGGTCAAATACCCGACTATTTTCGAAAAAGACCCAACTATTCTCGGACTTAAAAATATATAAATGCCCATGAAAATCAGGTGTTTGTATCTATGATTCCTCTATGGCTTGCACTAGTATTGTGTTAATATAGTATTGTGTTAATATAGTATTGTGTTAACATAGCAAATCAATATTGACACCCGCAATATGAACAGCAAAGGCAGGTCTTGCAAAGACCACTGAACTTTCATCTGGGAGTCGGATAACGTTGGCTGTTCCAAGGGCTGTTAGTTTTCCCACGTATTGCTGCATGTTACAGTACACAGCATTGGGACGTGTAGCGCCGTTTATGAAAGCCATCAATGAGATTGTGCATGAGGTCATTGATGTCGGCTCCTTACGATATATATATATATATATACATGTATATATATATATATATATATGTATATGTCAGTGGTTTTTGCGCATAAATCTATGCATCACCAGGGGTCGGTTTCATGTCTCCTACTTAAATTAAGCAGTTGACAAGTCAGGTTTCATATAACATGCCTGACATATTTCTTAGCTTAAAATGTGTGTAAAGCTGTCATGTGGTTAGATGAGTAATTATGAACGGGTAATCCCCGGGATTCCCTTCCCACATTCCATTGTCGATATGGCGATGCCACACGACACAGCCGACACTATTAAACTGGGAAAGAAAAGCCAATTTTAGTTACGACAAGTTGAGCTGTCTGCTCTAGCAATATTCAATTTTGCTGTCTAAATTGAGGAACAATGTGACCAATCAGTGAAAAAAGCAGCAAATAAACATATTTTAGGAGGTCAACATATGTTTGTTTAACAGTGTCTAAATAATATTCGGACTTCCAGTGATTATTATTGTATCATAGCTACAAAAAACACCCAGTCTGATTAACACATTATTTACTAATGTACATACAGTTGTTTTAATGAAAATTTAATGTCAATACATTAATTATTGGTTCACAAATCTACAAATGTTGCAGTCTCAGACGCACACCCGTAGTGATGTGGTTTCACAATCTTTGATTAGGATTCCTGCTGATGCATCAATGATCTGTGAAAGTGAATGTGTTTTGGCAGGAGTCAGTGTGGCGAATGGAGCAGCCCCACTGTGGACAGTACCAGACACTGTTACCCTGCTGATGTCAAATAATGGGGCAGCCCCACTGTGGACAGTACCAGACACTGTTACCCTGCTGATGTCAAATAATGGGGCAGCCCCACTGTGGACAGTACCAGACACTGTTACCCTGCTGATGTCAAATAATGGGGCAGCCCCACTGTGGACAGTACCAGACACTGTTACCCTGCTGATGTCAAATAATGGGGCAGCCCCACTGTGGACAGTACCAGACACTGTTACCCTGCTGATGTCAAATAATGGGGCAGCCCCACTGTGGACAGTACCAGACACTGTTACCCTGCTGATGTCAAATAATGGGGCAGCCCCACTGTGGACAGTACCAGACACTGTTACCCTGCTGATGTCAAATAATGGGGCAGCCCCACTGTGGACAGTACCAGACACTGTTACCCTGCTGATGTCAAATAATGGGGCAGCCCCACTGTGGACAGTACCAGACACTGTTACCCTGCTGATGTCAAATAATGGGGCAGCCCCACTGTGGACAGTACCAGACACTGTTACCCTGCTGATGTCAAATAATGGGGCAGCCCCACTGTGGACAGTACCAGACACTGTTACCCTGCTGATGTCAAATAATGGGGCAGCCCCACTGTGGACAGTACCAGACACTGTTACCCTGCTGATGTCAAATAATGGGGCAGCCCCACTGTGGACAGTACCAGACACTGTTACCCTGCTGATGTCAAATAATGGGGCAGCCCCACTGTGGACAGTACCAGACACTGTTACCCTGCTGATGTCAAATAATGGGGCAGCCCCACTGTGGACAGTACCAGACACTGTTACCCTGCTGATGTCAAATAATGGGGCAGCCCCACTGTGGACAGTACCAGACACTGTTACCCTGCTGATGTCAAATAATGGGGCAGCCCCACTGTGGACAGTACCAGACACTGTTACCCTGCTGATGTCAAATAATGGGGCAGCCCCACTGTGGACAGTGCCAGACACTGTTACCCTGCTGATGTCAAGTAATGGAGCAGCCCCACTTCGTGCAGAAATAAAAATGTTATCAGTGATCAAATCGACTAAGTTCATGATGTCATACTGATGAAAACTGTACCTATTAAAAACTTGACATTATCATACATTTCTAAAAGGTGTATTCCGCCTCTTCTCTTTCTTGAGCTACATTTTTGTTAATATAGATTTGGCTTGAATTGTTGCCGACACCGCTATAAGGACCCTCTTATTTCTCAGACAAACTATCTTATCCCCATTTCTACCTACATGCCTGACTCATGAACTAGGGCAGCATGCAACTGAAACAGTGTTAGTGAAGACTCCAGAGTCCATCAGGCTGGGCCAGCCTTAACATCAGAGTATGGAGACCACGTCCCTGTCGCTCCACCAAAAAGTTGACATCAGAGTATGGAGACCACGTCCCTGTAGCTCCACCAGAAAGTTTACATCAGAGTATGGAGACCACGTCCCTGTAGCTCCACCAGAAAGTTTACATCAGAGTATGGAGACCACGTCCCTGTAGCTCCACCAGAAAGTTAACATCAGAGTATGGAGACCACGTCCCTGTAGCTCCACCCACGTCTCTGTAGCTCCACCACAAAGTTGACATCAGAGTATGGAGACCACGTCCCTGTAGCTCCACCAGAAAGTTGACATCAGAGTATGGAGACCACGTCTCTGTAGCTCCACCAGAAAGTTTACATTCTCCTCTGTTTTGTGTTTCATGAACACATCAAACAACTTTAGAAATCATCGGCTCTTCAGTAATAAACATCACGGTTGGTTGACGAATGTAATATTTGAATGTCCTCATGCAGTCTTACGTAGTGTTGTAGCCAGAAGGCATCAGTTCTCTCCACAACTGCTTTCATAGTGTTCTTGTGAGTCCTTGTGGCTTTTGTATGTCTTTCCATTCAGAACTTGCTTGTTCATATTAGTGCCAAGGATGCCACTTTTAACCCTTCTGTTAACCCACTCATGTTGGAAACACGTGGATGTTTAGAGACCCCTTAAGATGTGATGTGAGAATGCTGGTACTGTATGTGTGTATAAATACTTCACAGAACATGTTTGTTAAAAGTGTGTTGGTCAGTTATAAACATGTAATTCAATTAAGTGATTACATTACCTTTGAATAAACTCACAATGTTACTGTAGACTTAACTTTTTTCGCTCAGTTCAAATCACTGCATTGGTTTTCAAATTGATAGAATTCTGGAGTTTCAAAGGATAACTCTTAAAAAAATATAAATTACTCTGTTCATTTTATCACTGTCGAACAGCTTGTAGGTAATCTCACTGTTTCAGTGGCAATGTCGCACAGTTTTATGTGTTTCACTTACAAATAAAATGGCAATCGTACCATTATTCTGCCAAACATTTGTCGGGAAATATGGCCCAACAACAAAGCTTTTGACATATGTAATTAATATACATAATATGGCTACATGTAACGTGACGCAAGTTACACTCACTGTACTGAACAGTCCAGTGGATTAACTGGCGGTTGATAACTTGCGGTCAATGTAAAAACAATTAGCCGAACCACTTACTGTAACTGTCGCAGAGATTCCATTGAGCTGATGTTTCTGCCCAGTGTTGAACAGGCCTCTTGGTCACTCAGGTTGTTGTCATTGAGGCTGTAAAATAATAAATTTTTTCAGTCAAACAACACAAGCAGTTCGAAAGTATACTGTGAAGCGTAACTGTATACAGAATACCACCAACGTAGTCCACTGGCCAAAGCAGATATCAGTACCACCCAAGGGGTAACGTTTCATTGTTTTTTAGAAGGTCCCCGCATACAGATGATTAATTAATGTGATAATTGTTGCAGAGTCGCAGCTCAGTGGTACAAATATAAGAAGGTATCCAGGATGGCCGCCATACTGACGTTAGCATATATTATAATGGACACTAACCTTACAGGAATGCTTCAATCTAGTTAAATAAGGTCTCATATTAAAGATAATGAAAGTTAAATTTTAACCATATTTTGTGGGGTTCAGTTCACATTGTGGGTCATTTGGATATTTGTTTGAAATTTGTTTTGGAAATATTGAAATAACACAATTATATTTCTCCTCCATTCATTGCTAATCATTTGAGTGATTCACACACTGAATGTTTAAGCAAGTAGGTGCTTGATGGCAGCCATATTGTATTTGAAAATGGCTGCCAAAGAAATATAGTCAACATGCACAAACGTTATATGAGGTTCAGTTGAACTGCTTTCTGTTGGTCAAAATAACGTTTTATCATTCATAGTGTTAATTAATTATTATTGTCATCGTCGTCACCAGAGTGTTCAAGTTCAACTTGAATTTCTTCCTACTCTTCTATGTTCTGTTTCGTGCAGTCCTTAATCTTCATCATTACCCCACATTGTGGTTCCATTGACAAGGCAATCACTGGCTGGAAGCTTGCAAGACGTGGACACTTACATTGTGGTTCCATTGACAAGGCAATCACTGGCTGGAAGCTTGCAAGACATGGACACTTACATTGTGGTTCCATTGACAAGGCAATCACTGGCTGGAAGCAATTGATCAGTCTGTATTCATCCTCTTAGGTCCACCCACATTGGGGGCTGATGGCCCACTCATCCAATAAATGATCAGTCTGTATTCATCCTCTTAGGTCCACCCACATTATGGGCTGGTGGCCCACTCATCCAATAAATGGTCAGTCTGTATTCATCCTCTTAGGTCCACCCACATTGGGGGCTGGTCGCCCACTCATCCAATAAATGGTCAGTCTGTATTCATTCTCTTAGGTCCACCCACATTGGGGGCTGGTGGCCCACTCATCCAATAAATGGACAGTCTGTATTCATCCTCTTAGGTCCACCCACATTGGGGTTGGTGGCCCACTCATCCAATAAATGGTCAGTCTGTATTCATTTTCTTAGGTCCACCCACATTGGGGGTTGGTGGCCCACTCATCCAATAAATGATCAGTCTGTATTCATCCTCTTAGGTCCACCCACATTGGGGGCTGGTGGCCCACTCATCCAATAAATGGTCAGTCTGTATTCATCCTCTTAGGTCCACCCACATTGGGGGCTGGTGGCCCACTCATCCAATAAATGGTCAGTCTGTATTCATCCTCTTAGGTCCACCCACATTGGGGGCTGGTGGCCCACTCATCCAATAAATGGTCAGTCTGTATTCATCCTCTTAGGTCCACCCACATTGGGGGCTGGTGGCCCACTCATCCAATAAATGGTCAGTCTGTATTCATCCTCTTAGGTCCACCCACATTGGGGGCTGGTGGCCCACTCATCCAATAAATGGTCAGTCTGTATTCATCCTCTTAGGTCCACCCACATTGGGGGCTGGTGGCCCACTCATCCAATAAATGGTCAGTCTGTATTCATCCTCTTAGGTCCACCCACATTGGGGGCTGGTGGCCCACTCATCCAATAAATGGTCAGTCTGTATTCATCCTCTTAGGTCCACCCACATTGGGGGCTGGTGGCCCACTCATCCAATAAATGGTCAGTCTGTATTCATCCTCTTAGGTCCACCCACATTGGGGGCTGGTGGCCCACTCATCCAATAAATGGTCAGTCTGTATTCATCCTCTTAGGTCCACCCACATTGGGGGCTGGTGGCCCACTCATCCAATAAATGGTCAGTCTGTATTCATCCTCTTAGGTCCACCCACATTGGGGGCTGGTGGCCCACTCATCCAATAAATGGTCAGTCTGTATTCATCCTCTTAGGTCCACCCACATTGGGGGCTGGTGGCCCACTCATCCAATAAATGGTCAGTCTGTATTCATCCTCTTAGGTCCACCCACATTGGGGCTGGTGGCCCACTCATCCAATGAATGGTCAGTCTGTATTCATTCTCTTAGGCCCACCCACATTGGGAGCTGGTGGCCCACTCATCCAATGAATGGTCAGTCTGTATTCATCCTCTTAGGCCCACCCACATTGGGGGTTGGTGGCCCACTCATCCAATAAATGATCAGTCTGTATTCATCCTCTTAGGTCCACCCACATTGGGGCTGGTGGCCCACTCATCCAATGAATGGTCAGTCTGTATTCATTCTCTTAGGCCCACCCACATTGGGGGCTGGTGGCCCACTCATCCAATGAATGGTCAGTCTGTTTTCATCCTCTTAGGTCCACCCACGTATTCTTGAGGTTGACTTCACATTGTGGGAGTTGATGACATTACACCTCTCCTCGGTTGGCACAGAACAGTTAATAATGCAGTTAGTTGACCTCACAAATGTTGCTGGAAGGTAAACACACATTGCAGGTAAATTGCTGCATTTTCTAAAAAAGTGTAGGCGATACCTCCCATGATTGTACAAGCTGGATGAAGGCTTCCTGATAGGCCTGGTCTGCTTTAATTCACATCAAGGCACTGAGCTTCCCACAGCCTGGAAAAGCTCTGACAGTATCACAACCTATAAATCTGTGTAGACCGATCAGAGCATCACAGACACCCTATTCAGCAAGTTTGCCAATGTCGATGGAATCCTGTGCTGCTCTTGGGTCAAAAACTTCCATCACGATATGGAATGTCAGGACACTACATCAGGACACTATATCAGGACACTACATCTGGAAGGGCAGCTTGATCTGCTCTTGGATGAACTGGAAACATTCAACATCGACATTGCGGGTATATCAGAAACCCACTGGTGGAGTGACGTGGTTGTGGCATTTCAACAAAATAGATACACGATCTTTCACTCTGGAAGAGAAGATGGTATCCATAGACAAGATGTGGCACTAATTCTCTCGTATGAGTATGCAGAAGGTCTGTTTTTTACGAGGCCGTTTCTCCAAGGAAAATATACATTATTGTGCACATTATAATAACACAAGAGTTGTATGATGTGATAAACAAACATCTACTTGCCACACAACTTAGTACAGGTTGATGTAAACAAAACGTCTTATTACTGTGGACTCCACTGAATAAATTCACTTCGATCTAGAGCAATTTGATAATAATAAGCAGCTATTTCACTTAACGGAATATCATATTCCATTCCACATGATTCTATCTAGTTACATCCCAGACATTTTAATTCTACTACATTTCTTTTATGCACGACTGTATTACGCCATACAACAGAACAAAGCTGTATTTTTGTCATAAAAAATCTAAATATGTTGTACAATATATAAATCTAATCAGATTCGCACAACAAAATATTCATACATGTATTCATGGAAGCACACATGCACACACATGACATCCAGACTGAGAGATATAAAATACATTAGAATTTACACATTGACACAACAAATGTGAGAAAGATGACAAACTGTTTCAGTGAGTGACTTTGCTGAATGATTCATGTTTTACAACACATACGCAATGACGTTTTTACTTAAACATGTTATGCAGCACTGTAAAAATTTAGTTTAGCTTCTAGTATATCCCAAAAGGTGGAAAACTGCATAGACACAACTAGACACATATAAATATGTAGCAGTCTTGAGTGAAGACACAACAAATTATATAGTAGAAAGAGCAACAAAATAAACATCTTTGTTGCAAACAATGCAATGTTGCCAAGAATAGGTATTAACTTTAACAGAAAACAATATTTAAAGGGAAACAAAAATCATGATTTTTGGCCAATACATTTATAAGAGTCTATAAAGCATAACCATTTGCAACTACAATCTAGAATATCACGCCATTTGTTTACTAGGAAAAGCTTGTTGAACACACAGCATCTGTATTTCATGGTTCGTAATATGCTGTTAGAAAACCTTACGTCTCTAGGTCTGCCATGAAAACTGAAATTTGACCAAAATATCCCATTTTAAGAACATATTCTGAGAAAACCACTAGCATGATATTACTAACGTTTTGTCTACTGGCTTAGTTCAGCTTCTTGCAATAAACTACAAATATCTATCAGCATTTAGCAGATACCTGTCTATAGAACATGGTACATCATTGAAATAAATCTTAAATAAGTCCATTACATTATAGCAGAGATGTTACATAATATTATGAGAATTGTTAGTGGCAATAAATGTAAAAATTATAAAAACAATGGTAGTGTGACGAGAATATGAAAATACTGTTTGCAACAGATATGAATATATGCAACTAAAACTCACGCAAGCAGCTCCATCTTTGGGCAGTGCTCCAGAGCGCGAGTCAATGAGAGCATGGCCACAGCTCCTATTCCACATCCTTCCAAACTGCAAAGATACATTGTAGAAACATTGCTGTGTTTTCATAATTGCGGACTGTGTACATGAAATTAATTTGGGTACTTATTTGACGTTGCGTGCAATAAAACAAATCATGTTAAGTTGTTTGCTAAGTTTGCATTTCATTCATTGACTAATTTTATTCAGTACAAACTAATAAAAAAATACTATTTCCATATAAAAAACAAGAGACCTTATATAATCTGACAGCAGTCAACTATAATGTCACAATGGTTCAATAAGAAAGTCCAAATCCAGTGAACTACTCATACTGCTGCAATTCACTCTACTGTTTCATGCAGCATGCTTCGAACAATTAAATCAACTGATTTAAATCAAACAACCATATGCGCAACAAAGTTGAGAATGGTGGTATTCGTATCTTGTAATCAAATAATCGACAAATTAAGGCAACATCTCTGATTGTGGGTCAATTTGAATTCATACATAATTAGATTTATTAAACAATTATATATAAAATTATAGGAGCTAGATTTAGTCCAATAGGAGAAGATTTGATATTGCTTTAATGTATACTTTGTTTTATTATAATTATCCATAATAAATATTGCAACAAATTGCAGAAAAGTATCTTTAAATAATATCATATTTACTAGGAGTAGGTAAAACATCCAGTGACAAAATTATTACTGGAAGTAAAGTAATAATTACTTATTATTCATATATATATATATATATATATATATATATATATATATATATATATATATAGACATATAATATTATGTATACATATGTGTTAGTGTTACTGTTCATATGAACTCACAATATACATTTTAATGATGATTTAACAAGATTTGCCCTCCAAGCCAGAGGCCCAGATGGCAAGTGGACAAGGAAGCCATTGGCTTATCGAGAGTCCATCAGTGTTCGTCTACGTGTAACCCGCCCTCCTGAGATATGTGTCCAACTTGTTTTTAAACATATTCACGCTGCTAGCAGTTATACGGTTATACAGCGGTTATACAGGTTTTCTCAGTTGCAAATGCTAACAATACAAAGGCATCAAAGTCACCCTGTTCTCAACATCACTGTAAGTATGGTGTTAAGTTCAACCTCTCTGTGGCAATGTTGGACATTATTTATGCATTGCACTTACTAAGCATGGCACCACATAATCAGCATTATAATGTATGTGAACATTGACTGTTTCAAAGTGAATTTATCATTATTTAATTTCCAAAAAACATAGCACATCATTTTGTTCAGAAATAGGGGCCCAATGACAAAGATCAACATATATATATATATATCGTACACATACCACAACTATATAGTGCACATACCACAACTATATAGTGCACATACCACAACTATATAGTGCACATGATGAGAAACACTCTACTCTGTATTGAAAAAGACTGGCTGATTCATTAATATTTCTAGGGTTTATAACCTGTGGCCAATGTTGAACTACTTACTTTAAGGACAGCAGAGACGCCACGGAGCAGATGCTGGTGATTAATGTTGAATTACTTTAAGGACAATAGAGACGCCATGGAGCAGATGCTGGTGATTAATGTTGAATTACTTTAAGGACAATAGAGACGCCATGGAGCAGATGCTGGTGATTAATGTTGAATTACTTTAAGGACAATAGAGACGCCATGGAGCAGATGCTGGTGATTAATGTTGAATTACTTTAAGGACAATAGAGACGCCATGGAGCAGATGCTGGTGATTAATGTTGAATTACTTTAAGGACAATAGAGACGCCATGGAGCAGATGCTGGTGATTAATGTTGAATTACTTTAAGGACAATAGAGACGCCATGGAGCAGATGCTGGTGATTAATGTTGAATTACTTTAAGGACAATAGAGACGCCATGGAGCAGATGCTGGTGATTAATGTTGAATTACTTTAAGGACAACAGAGACGCCATGGAGCAGATGCTGGTGATTAATGTTGAATTACTTTAAGGACAATAGAGACGCCACGGAGCAGATGCTGGTGATTAATGTTGAATTACTTTAAGGACAATAGAGACGCCATGGAGCAGATGCTGGTGATTAATGTTGAATTACTTACTTTAAGGACAGTAGAGACGCCATGGAGCAGATGCTGGTGATTAATGTGTTGAATTACTTACTTTAAGGACAGTAGAGACGCCATGGTGCAGATGCTGGTGATTAATGCTGTGCAGGCCTCTTGATCACTCAGGTCGTTTCCACCGAGACTGTAAAATATTGTTTTACTAATTACCATGCAAATATTGTTTTTATTAATTACGTGTGATACTCATGTAAAACATAATATTGCAAAAAATGCCACCAATGATACAATGAAAATAGGAAAACCATAATTTGGACACCTTTTACTGCCACTGAACAGTCAAAGTCCTTCCACATGGACACATATGAACACACATATGTTACGTAAACATGCCACCCTATTTGTAAACAAGTATGTTTCACACAAAAAATCTTCAATAAAATTTCACACTATTTACATAGCAAAAACGTACGTACAAATATTCACACGCTAGCTCGATTATAAAAAAATAATAATGGCAAAGATGTCAACTGCACAATTTAATGATTACTGCATGTAGGGAGGCCTGTTTGATAGTGATCTTCCACGTCTTAGTACAGGCCTTCCTGGATCATCAAAACTGTGTAAAATATGTCCTGATATCTGACTATTGTAATTTGCATGTGTGATCTAAACAAATAAACTTCTACTATTTCTAAGATACTACCACATTAAATGTGAAAATCATTCAATTGTGCTGCATTCTGTGTCCACTGAACAAACAAATATTCCCTATCAAACATAACATATCTGAATCAGTATTAACACAATAAACAATAGAAAGAACAATGATGTGTTCAAAAAACTTCATTGTAAACAACTCAATGTTACACAACATTCCCTTAAATAAAACAATTTATTAATTAAAAACAAAAGAAGATTTGTTTCTACTGTGTTTGTTTTAGCTTCTTGCAAAAAATCACAACTACAAATAAATATATTATTGAGCACTGAGCAGATTCATTAGTCTACAAAATTTGTCATTAAACTATTTAACTATTTTTATTTTAAAAAATTTTGTACGATTGCCAGCACACAATACAGTAATATTGATGAGGTTGTAACTGTTCTACCCGTTGGTGTCTTATCAAAGTGACTTTGAATACAATAACACATCCTACAACAAGAACTCACATAAGGACTTCCACTTTGGAGCAATGCTGCAGGGCACGTGCAACAGAGCCCATGGCTTCAGCACCAATTCCACAACTTTGTAAACTGCAGACACATCATAGAAACATTGTTATAAGTTTCAAAATAAAACAGACAAGCACACACGCACAATAACAATGATATGAGCAATTCTCAAAAGGTCGTCACTCAGCACCTCACCTCTGAAAATGATTATAACTTTCGAATGAGAACGAATAACAAACATGTGCTTTTGATTTAATGATAATGAACATAATAAAGAGATAACACCAGATATCTCATTGACTGATTTTGAACATAATATAGATATAAAACCAGATATCTCACTGCGGTTGTTTGTGTTGTTTGCCTGTGAGAATGATTTCAAAACTGAAAAACAAAAGTTTTGGGCCTACAAAAACTTTGTACATATAATAATAATAATAAAGTTTATTTCAACAACATCAACAGTAAATTGAAATTTTAACATCAATAGTGCAAGTTGAAAAAGTAAAAAAGGGCAAGAAGAAGCATAATGCTTATGTTGCTTGCCCTATCACTTATAAGTGACACTACATAGTACACGAGCCTTTACGTGAAGGGACCCAGGTGTTGTAAGCTTGAAGGGACCCAGGTGTTGTAAGC
>SDWI01003689.1:0-13725 GCA_009193005.1 Lamellibrachia luymesi
CCATGGTTAAAATCTCCCATTATGATACATTCCCCTTTACTAACTTCTTGTACTTTTGTTTTATCCTCTTCGTTTATGTTTGGACTCCAATAGTTAATTTTGAATTTCCTGAAACTATTTTGCACCAAACAGCTTCATCGCAATCTGCTTCCCTTTCTAATTTTATTTCATAAGCCTAATTAGATTCTTTAACATCTAAAATAACTAATACTTTGATGTGTTGCCAGAACAGATAGGTGAGATTTTTCTGAACTGTGTATACATTTGGGCAGGGGTTGGAAACTTGTGGCCTGTGGAGCTATTTATATGGCACACAGCCTGACAGTGAGATAATACATAATGACAGTGAGATAATACATCCTGCCAAGAATTTTGTAGACAGAGCAAAAACCGCAACTGGGTTATATCGTTAAAACATGTGTGGCAAGACTGTGAAAGTGTGATAGGTGTGGTAGTGGAGACCGTGAACTATGTTCGCGCTTGCAGTCTAAACCACGGGTATTTCCAGTACCTTCTGGCTGAGATGATTGTGCAATATCATCACCTCCTGTACTAGGCCCTACAGGTAATTGCACTGGCTAAGTCAAGATACCATGCTGCACCGCGTGTACAAGCTTTTGGAGCAGTAGGGTGCAGAAGTAATGGCATTCACTAAACCCATAAGCATGTGCCATTTTTAGTCAACGTCACAGAAAATCTGAAATTGCTGAAAAAGCAACTCTAGGGACAAGAGCAGAACTAATCAATGAACTCTTCCAGTTTGTCTCCATTTTGAGATAAATCTGCGGAAAATTAAGTACGCAAACTTCTCAACACTCCAGGAAAACAATCCAGTAAGTCCGGACATGTACATAGCATTCATTTAGCTGCTGCGATGTCACTTACAGAGTTATGCCACATGCACTTGCCGACCGAACAGTTTCCTGACCTGTTCAAACATGCCAAACTCATTGCGAGTTTGGCAGCACATAGACCTGAGCTGCTGTTCAAGAAGATGAACCTCACGAAATGCAAGATGTGGACACAGCTAACAGATGGACACATGGATGGTGTACTGAGTCTCGTAGGGACAAGTCTACAGCCAGCATGGAGTACTTGGTGGCAAAGTAGCTCTAATTTAGTCAAAAGGAAATCAGTTACATTGCAAGAAAATGTCACAAGAATACTGTTTTTAATAGTGCAATCAGAAGATACACATAACATAGTGTACCAGATACTATGAAGTCACTTGAGGTGGATATTCCACAGTTGTCCTTCCAGTCGCTTTGAGGGTTGTAGTTGCTCTTCTAGAGAGATTGGGTCTGTGAAAATTGCTGCTAAGACACAACAGATGGAGTTTCAAGGCAGTGATGGAGACATTTGTTACTTTGCTATCGACACCATGAAAAAAACCGATGAAGGTGTTAGCAGCCACATTGGACCTGATTAGCTTCAGCCACCGAAAGAGGTTTGGACTCTCGCTGACCTATCCAAAAGCCTTCGGCAATGTTTTGAAAGAGTGTTTCTAACCATCTCGTTGGCCCACTGTAGCAGTATTCAAGCGTTTCCAAGATAGGTAGAAAGGTATGTTCTAAAAAATAGCGCAGAATCCAGTCTTTGGGACTGCTCAAAGTGCTGTACATGCGTACTTCACCCCCTGGCAGACCTGTTCACTCCAATGCCATCTCGACTTCTCTGGAAAGTATTCAGTCACGTTGCAATCACTGCCCGAAGACTATTCGTTCATATATCCAACTCTGTCTGTAGCCAGGTACGACTGAATGAACTGTGGCAATTTGGGGTAAATAAAATTGCCAAAGCTTCGATACGGCAGCAAGAGGATTTAAACCCGGGTTCTCTTGAAAGTCCGACGTTTTAGCCACTATGCCACCACGCCCCACAAGGTAGACAAGTATTCAGTGATTTGCCTAGTTTTTCAAAAGGGCATGGTGCCGAGTCTGAAAAAAGGGCAAATTCAATAGTTTTGTAGGAATAATATACTACTGCAGACATAGTTTATGTATAGCCTATGTCGGCTATACATAAACTTAGGTTAAACACATATTATTAACCCTCAAAATATACCCGACCAAGAAACACTGTCAACATGTGTTTCCTCCAATTTTGCATCATTTCGTGAGAATCACTGTTAGCAGTACTAGATTTCACACAGAATATATACTTCAACCTTTTTTATCCAGAATACGCACCAGTGTGTAGTTCACTGTATTCACCCATTGTCATATTCATCTGTTGTGATTTTCCGTTTTATACTGCTCACATGATATACCATGTGATAACCGCAAGGCTTGGCTAGCTTCCTGTAATGGCGGCAGCCATAAATAGTTAAATTATCTTGTAATTTAATGAAATTTCAACGCATATTCTTCAAGTTTTCAAACGCACCTTTAGTGTGCATTTTAAAATGGCCGACACCAGCGGATCGGGACACCTTTTGAGCTGCATGGCGGCACACAGGCAGGGCAAGGCGCTACGAAGTCAGTCACCAG
This sequence comes from Lamellibrachia luymesi, assembly GCA_009193005.1. Lineage (NCBI taxonomy): Eukaryota > Metazoa > Annelida > Polychaeta > Sabellida > Siboglinidae > Lamellibrachia > Lamellibrachia luymesi. The sequence continues at coordinate 2,490 of SDWI01003689.1, forward strand.
GCAGGCGTGGCGCCAACCCAAAAACACCTAGGCAAATCACTGGTATAAGCCAGTTAGGAGTTACTACGCTGCAAAGCATCATGGGTAATGTCATAGGTCAATCACCATAAACATTCCTCGCTGTCTACGCTGCACCTGTCAGATTGTTGTTGACATTCAAACTTATTGTGTTGTTTTGTGCTTTTCGTGTTCGTTTACGATTGGTCACCGATATGGCCAACTATAATGAGTTCCGTTTACAGAAAAGAGAAAATACAAGAATATTTACATGACAGAGGGCATGCTAACGTTATGTGAAAGTAACTTTCCTCATAGAATATAAAATGGCATAACATACAATATAACAGCGATTTAATAAGAAATTACCAGAAGGCATAACATGATAACATGCTTTCTCTTTTATTAAATTAATTCGCTATCTTAATATGCACATGAACATTAAATTACAAATGTTCACTGCCTGTATCTTCTGTTGCAGACTCGGGTCTACTTGCAGCCATGTTGCATGCTTGACTATGCTTGGCAGAATGGCTACACCAGCAAAACATGCACTTCACTTCCAGCCGAGTGGACTGCACCATCAAAAGGCAGATGTGGTGTTGAGCCGAAGAAACTTAGTGAAATGGAATGACACAAGCCACATTACAGCAATAGAGGGAAGAGGGTTCCCATCAACCCTTCTACAAGGAAGCTGTTCAACCCAGTAAAACGACCAGAAACCTCCACACTGGTGGTGTTGACAGGTTCACTATATGTCAGCTGTAGCAGTGCATGTGCCTTCCAGTATGCTGTTTCAGAGGCAGCAGTCAACTACTTGACAGAAGATGACGTAAATGTGGAAAATGGACCAAACACACTCTGGAATATGGTTTTGGTACCCAGTTCTTTCCAGTGCCCTTTTCTTATCTGTTCAGAAGCTTCATCCATTTCTGGCAGCCTTCGGGATCTTTTCGTTCTGTGGGAAATGGGTACAGAACAAAAAATGGAAGACTTCCACTGGTCCAGCTTGTACTCTCCATTCCCACAATTCAACACAGCACAAACTGGCATGTCTTAAACAACATAAATTAAACAATTAACAAAAAAGTATTCATATGTAAATGTTAGATTACTTGTCAGTTCTGGACATTCATAACATATTAGTAGATATACCACATGTACAAGTCTGACACAAATTGGTCATGCAACGAATTAAGAAGAATTCCTAATCATTTTATTGATTTTGCAAGAAACACAGCAACACCTGTCACAAGATACCAGTGACTGGGGTTTGTAACTGGGAGGGTATATTTGGACTGGGTACTTAATGGCAACCCTTGGACTCCAGCAGTGCCCTAAGTGTCTAAGTCTAAGGACATAAACCCATTAGCCAGCAGTTTATGTTGTTGTTTATAGTAATTAAGGCACTGCTGGAATCCAAGGGTTGCCACCAAAACACCCAGTTGGGGGTATCTCTTAAGACTTAATAAAAGATAGGCACATATCTACACACGCATACTATCCCATATATATTCATTCACATTCAAATTGAAATATGTGAAACGAAGAAAGAAAGATGGATAAAAAATTTACTACCGTCTAAGCTGTAACCCAAGGCCAACACTAGGACCTAGCCCTAGGCGTCATGTCACTTGACTCTAGACTAGTTGTTAACTTATCTTGATTCTGCAGATACTTGGTTGAATACATAGGTCAGTTGTGAAGACAACACTACTAGACTAGTATATTTTATGTACGTTGGTAATAAAAGTGATATAGGTTACTTACTTGACAATACTGTGTGTGTGTGTTTATGTAGCAGAGAGCACGAAAGGCAATACGGTTGTCAACAGAAGTTTATGTCGATTGCCCTCTGACCCAGAATTGTAACAAGGGAATTGGTGTATGAGTAGTCAAAACTCCAAACTGGCTTATTGCTTGTGAGGACCACCAGACTGCGGGCACAGCCTACACCGAGCTATCTGAGGTGACCCTGATCTACTTGGGAGAAATGCCGATGTGTGGCATCCACTTAAGGTCACCTGGAGCCTTCCACCACGTAAAGGTAAAAGGTATGTTCTTATATAGCGCAGTATCCAGTCCTCGGGACTGCTCAAAGCGATTTCCACTTCACCAGCAGTTCATTCCAACGCCATCTCAGGGAAGCATTCAGCCACACTGCAATTGCTGTGCGAAGACTATTCATTTAGAATCCACGTATGTCTGTAGCCAGGTACTCATTTATACAGTGAACTGTGGCAATGTGGGATGAACAAAATTGCCAAAGTTTCAAAACAGCAGCAAGAGGATTTGAACCTAGGTTCTCTCGATTGAGAGCCCAACGTTTTAACCACTACGCTACCGCACCCCACGTCAGGTGGATATAAAAAATCCTCTATTATTTTACGTTTTGGATCTTTCGCAGAGTTTTAGCTCAATGCTGGTGGGGATATGCACCAAGCAATGACCTTTCTTTCCTCAGGAAGTTGGTAGATGTTCATCCTGTCGACTGCTAAGAAGCAATGGTCTCCAGCATTACCTGTGGTATATTAGCGAAGAGCCATTCGCCCTTGACGCTTTCAGCAGCGATGTACCTCCCGCAATGAAGGCCAAGATGGCAGCTCACAAAACCAACCTCTGGAAAAGCAACTACCATCCCCAAAGCAACTGAAGGATAACTGCAGAACAACCGCGAAACAAGTCATGGTTTTTGGGCTATGTACCTAAGAGATAATAAAAACTAACCACATGCAACTAAAATCAAGAACATCACGCCAGTGGTTTATTTAGAATGTGTTTCAAAAGTTGCAGATTCCGGTCATTTCTCCGGTTGACTGAGGGCTGACATGGTAATCTGTGCGACCGATAAGCGCATGCACAGTTCTATATAATCGGGGTAACCTAGACTACATGTGACATATGAAGTGAGGCCGGCACACACAGAAGCAGCGCAAAGTCTCAAACAAACGTTCTGTTTTGACAGAAAGAGGACTATTTTAGCAAAGGGCAAAATATGTTACATAAGTTGAGTTTGGACGCAAACAGCATGACTATATCCTGTTGGCAAGCGTAGTATACAACATTTTTAATATATTTTCATTTGGCGAGCGAATGTTGCCAGACTATGACACTCGTGATGTAGAGTTATCTAACAGTTTGGAGCAGCTAAGATGCTGTGTTTAACAAAGTTTTCCTAGTAAACTCTTAATTGTAGTTGCAAATTGTTATGCTCTTATAGGTGCATAGGCCCAAAAACATTACTTTTGTTTCCCTTTAAATAGTGGTAGTGATAGTGAAACAACGAGGTGCCCTGAGTACCACACGTGCCAGACAATTTTGCATGCGTTGGAGGTTAGCTAAGCCTCTTTTAGCATTGTTGTTTAGTCATGAATTGCACTAATCAAGACGACTAATAATTAGTGCTGTTGATATTGCTTTAGCAGTACATAAAAATATGTGACGCCGAATTCAACAGAGATCACTTATATGGTATGGTAGAAACAGGATTTGCATACTTGAGAAATATGCTGGCGGAAGATAGTCACCTAGATTACGAACGGTATCTGATGGGGATTTATCACTGTTAAGCAAATGAACTGGAAGGTGGCTGATGACCGTATTTCATTGTTACTTAGTGCCTATGATAAGGTTTGTGTTATCTGGGCTAAGCCTCATTTTACTTGCTTCCATCCAAAACAACAATAGTTAACTTTGATTTAATCCAGCCACCACCAGTATATAAATTATTTTTTAAATGTGAACATTTATAATTAGCCTGCCTGCAGAGATCTGAAACCGCACTTGCTCAGTTAGGTATGTATAGAAGCCAGAGCCTGCCACCCCAACGGTGCTCCACCATAAAGGCACATGCAAAAATGGCACCTACCAAAATGGCACATGCAAAATTTGCCTTCACTTCATCTCTTTGCTGCACATTGCGACTGAGACACCTTGGTAACAAACTTTATTCCTGCCTTTATCACTCTTTGAGACTTCCGGAGTGACATTAACTCTATCGCAACTAAACTGGGTTAGAGTGTGAATTGGTGGTTGTCTGTTCACCTTCAGCTTTTATAAGATTCAGCTAGTTTAACTGAAATCTACTCACTTACATTAACTAAAATGTGAGAAATCCTTTTTTCTGATGCATTGTAATTTGTGATGGAAAACAACATTTGATGACACCAATATTCACGGAGGCATTGATCTGACAGTGGTCTGTTAACCTTGAAATTGTACAAGGTTTAATTGAAATTGAAAAGGATTAATTGAAATCTACTCTTTGTGCTTAAAGATCATATGCAAATATTCCAGAAATCGTGATCTATGATAACAAACAGTTGTATTAGTAGTTTGGAATGCATTAACAAATAATGTTAATTATTGGCCCCAAGCGATTTGACATTTTGCTCGGCAATGTGCATATGGAGTCGGCATGACGTTGTCTGGCCAAACGAACATCAACAAACATTGTCATTCCATAGCAATGCAGAACATCTGCATACGTTAAAAACTTATATGTTGCAGTGGGGCAAAAAACAACGAATTTGGATATGTGACATTAGTTTCACTATTTGAAACACTATTAAAACACTGCAACATAAATAAATTTTAAATAATACCTAGCGTAGACCGAGTGGCACTTTGTGCACTGTGCTATGACAAAATCGCATAGGGCAAGCCAATGCAAAGACGAGATGGCTCTACTCCAAAGTTAGATCGACAGTTATTAAAAATTGCATATATCAAGATATTTTGACAGTAGAATCATAAAGTGTCCACATATTTCCCCACGTGTTCCAATATTCAAACCACCGAGTAACGCAGAGACAAAGTAGGCCACTGGTCCAACTTCCAAGCCTAGGCTAGGGCTAGGCTAGACTCGACAACTGTGCCTACTAGCTTGTACAAACTAAACATGGAATTTAAAAACAGTTCGATAAATAAATATGCATTGTAATATTGTAAATACATTTACATTTGTGTTATTTTTGAGGTTTTTGAAGGCTTCGGCCAATAAATAAGACCTGGTTTGACACAACTCGCTGTCGATGTTAACTTCGTTTTTGCGACTGTGACCGCGTTGTTGACTTATACATGAACGGAATGACTTCAACCAATAACTTTATGTCAGCTACACCGTCAGAATAACCGTTGCTCGACATTTTGCGTGATCTAAATGTTGCTAACAGTTAAGTGCCTATGTCTATGAACCGGCGTAGGCGAAGTTGGTTTCTTTGGCCAAAATGATGTCACGCGGCCTGACATCTACCGGCAAAAATCCTGCTTTCGGAAAGTGCCTTCGCGAATTTAGGTATATCCCCCGTTTTATGACTAAATTAATGTAACTTTTTACAATTTCATGACTAAATGTGAATAAGGGGATACAGTTCTATTGAGAACGAGTGAAAACCAGTAAATGTAACTTACTTTTGTATATGATCTTTAACTAAAAATTAGAGAAACTCTTCTTTCAGATCTATTAAAAAAGAAAACAACCTTTGATTTTACCAATATCCACAGAGGCATTATTTCAATTAAGCTGTACAACAAACAAACAGATCTAACAAGAAGTCAGTTTGGTCAATTAACCAAAAGAATCAAAGAACCAATGAATTTGCAAACAAACCTGATTTTATTGTTTTGTAAATTTGCAGTAATATATGCAATAGAAAGGTAATACATTACTATTTTCAGCATTATAATTGAGTACTATTACATTTAAATACATTCCATCTATCACACTCTATTACTATTCCAGGATAACGACTATCACCTATTACTACCTAATAATATTTCCATTACCCCACGCCTGACTCGCACAAAGAAATGATAAGCGGGTATTCTCTGATCTGTGTTTTCCCCGGTTACTGTTTGTGGAAAATAATGGCACACTGTTTTAAGAAAGACTACTTACAGCTCATGGAAGTGGGACTGGATGTTCCTCATTGTTCGAAGCAGATGACACATGGACTCTGTGTACTTGTGTGGAGTTGGGTTCCTGTACACCTTCTTGAATTCATGTTGAAAACGTCTACCCAACATTGGCATGACTGTCAGACTGTCTGTCAGACCCTGCAAACAGGACAAACAGGAATGACACCCAGACCATCCTGGAATGAGAATACGAATCACATACCTCCATGCAGTGAACAAGAAGGACAATCAGACTCCCTTTAATGGAAAACAGTGACACATGAACATCTCAGCAGTGAACAGGAGGGACACCTCTCACCTGACCTTGTTGCAATGAACATGGATGGCATTCCATTAAACAAGACTGACACTGGTACTTCCATATAATGAACAAGAATGACACAAAGACCTTGTATTGAACTGAAACGACTTTTGTACAATGAATATGAATGTCACCCAGACTTCACTACAATGAATATGAATGACACCTAGACTTCCCTACAATGAATATGAATGACACCTAGACTTCCCTACAATGAATATGAATGACACCTAGACTTCACTACAATGAATATGAATATCACCCAGACTTCACTACAATGAACATGAATGACACCAAGACTTCCCCCAAAAATATGAATGACAGCCAGACTCTCCAACAAAAAATATGAATGACAGCCAGACTTCCCAACAAAAAATATGAATGACACCCAGACTACCCAACAAAAAATATGAATGATACCCATACTTTCCAAAAAAAAATATTAATGACACCCAGACTTCCTAACAAAAAATATGAATGACACCCATACTTTCCAACAAAAAATATGAATGACTCCCAGACTTCCTAAAAAAAATATGAATGACACCCATACTTTCCAACAAAAAATATGAATGACACCCATACTTCCTAAAAAAAACATGAATGACACCCATACTTTCCAAAAAAAAATATGAATGACACCCAGACTTCCTCAAAAAAATATGAATGACACTTAGACTTCACTACAATGAATATCACACCCAGACTTCCCCACAACAAATCTGAATGACACATAGACTTCACTACAATGAATATGAATGACATCCAGATTTCCCAACAAAAATATGAATGACACCTAGATTTCCCAACAAAAATATGAATGACACCCAAACTTCACTACAATGACTATGAATGACACCCAGACTGAATTCTGTGGAAGGCATGTGATTGTAAATCAATGAATAATTATGCACTGTCCTATTTCAACTTCAAATCATAATGGAATATTGCACCTGTTTAGCTGAAAGCAAGAATGCACCTCCCCGGGAGAGGTTTCGGTTTAGTAAGATCATTTCACGACGATTGATGGCACACATAAATTATTTTTGCTGTGAATATTTTCCTTATTTTGGGCCAATTGTCTTGATTTGTATCTAATGGTGTCTAGGGTAGATTATTAAAACAGGATATCTTCTGTCATTTCACCAGTATTTGTCACTAAATAGTGGGCCTGTATTTGAGCAAGTCAGCGACGTTGTCATGTGAATCACTCGCGTGTCAGGTAGGAACATACATGTAATCTTCTTTATCTTTTTAATAATTAATGATAATTCATTTGGCTATAACCATCAAATTCAGATAATTTACATCTGAACAAATATACATGTCTAGGATATATTTTGATTTTGTTTCATTGAAAATAACAACATAACAAATATAGATAACACAGTAAATAAAAATAAAAAATGGCACTGTCTCGGCACATGGTCATACTCAGTACTGTGCCAGCCCTCGAAGGAAATGATTGACAAAAAGTTTGAGTAGATGTTATGCTATGCACGGAAAATCACATAAAAATCAAGTAAACTAAACACAGTTGAAATACAACTGATATTTCACTGGTGTTGACAGCCTCTACACTCTACACTATTCTGTTATCTCAGACATTAGTTTGAAAATTAACCACCATGTGAGTAATCAGAAGGGTGCTTTACTTGATTCAGTTGGTCATGTGTTAAGCAGAGTTGCTTATTACATTATAATGAAATAGAATTATTGCTTGGTTTTAATTTGATGATGACACTGTGTTACTGCACACAGCAAGATGTGAATATAAACATCTACCCACTTATACGCACCCAATCGGTCATTCCTGTTGGCAGCACCGTTGTTTTAGAGCTCTCAATCGCCACAGCTGTTGCATTTTGCTTCCACTTCTTCAACCCACTGCAGAAAAATGTATACATGCCAGCGGGTGATAGAATATTACGACGATCTAATAATAAACACAGAACCATTAAGTATTTTCAAGAAGTATAAAGGAAAACTTAATAAAACTGTTGTCACCTCATCTACGTATCAAGTAATAGCACAACTAAATGGTTGTAAACATTAACAAGATCATCGGTATATAAATACGATTTCACAAAGTATATTCTCCGGTTTCATCCAGCTTTTCCCACTGTCAGCAGTAGGAAATTACTTACTATGTTGCAATTTCTTCTTCATCACCGACTGTTAACATACCTTCTTTATTAATATGATTTGATGTATTATACTCTCCAGTGCTAAACAATTTCTTCTTCATCACTGACTGTTAACATACCTTCTTTATTAATATGATTTGATGTAGTATACTCTCCAGTGCTAAACAATTTTCTACAACTATTTCACCATTAATGGAATGCACTCACTAAGTAGCTATTTCTTCTTCATTACTGACGGCTGCCAGAAACTTAAAACGTTTGTCGTCAGTCCACAGATATGGATGCCTGGAAGAATACATCACAACGTTTTCACTGGGAAAACATTTCTTATGCATGATGCGGCAGTCAGTGGGGTGGAATAACAAGTCTGCTGCCATCAAGGTTCATCTGTTATAACAAATGAACTGATACCAACAACATAGCTGACAAATTAAAAACCATAATATATTGTTTCTTTGTAACATGAGTACTTTCTGACAAAGATACACATGCTAAAGGGAAACAAAAGGTATGCTTTGGGATCTACGCACCTAAGAGTTAATATAAACTAACTATTTCCAACTACAATAAAAGTTTTCACACCAGTCATGAAGTGACTTTAACTTTTATGGGGTACGGACATCCCACTTGACACTTTACCCCTGGACATTTGCCAACAGAAAATCCCCCTGAACATTTTTCCCAACTAAAATAAATAGACGTTTCCATTTGAAAACATCTAAAACTATAGCTATTTAACACACACACACACACACACACACACACACACACACACACTGATTGTCATTTGACTGACGGTGACTGATGTGTTTATGTCCCCGCCAGATGAGCAGCGTTGTGCATTCGTCGCTGTTCTCGATTGATGATGAGCGCGGACAACAGATCTTCACTAATATCGCCACCTACCACGTAAGTTGGTGACAAACCCCTGAGTCTGAGTACATATGTTTATGTGTTTATACGTGGGTATAAATGTCTACGTGCGTACGTACGTGCGTGCGTGCATGCGTGCATATCTACGTACGATTCTCCGCCATTATGTGTTTTGATGTATGTCTTCCCTTTCCTATCTCCTTCTCTTTCCATATCTCCCTCGCTCCCCCCTCTTGCCTACCCCCCAGACATATCAGCCTGCTACACCTACGTCCTGGTCTCACACCAGTCGTGTTCACGGCATCCATATTGTCCTGTTTGAAAGGGAACGACGGTGGTGCTACGAGACATCCCGAACAAAAACATCACGATCAACCGCTCCCTTCTCATCGAAGTGCAAATGGTCAGTATAACCAGTACAAATATCCGAATATTCAGCCCATTCTACCATATTTTCATCGTTTTCCCCTTATTCAAATACATTGCATATGAATCGTTTTCTTAACGTTGTATTTCTTCGAATTTCCGCTTCAAATGTCTATCTATCGCGAGTAAAATCTGCAATAAAAATACATTTGAGCAGTTTTAATATGCGAGATTTTAGTCATTAATTGCAGCTTTATAAGCGATGGGCAATTATTATTCCTCGCAGCCAGTTACTCATAAACTGCTGTTTTGTTCCATTCCAATGTTCCATGTACAATAATTGTACGATCAACGCAAACACACACGCACGTATTGGACCATGCGCACACTACTGCACAACTAGAATCAACTACACCTGAATCAACCCGGATTATAACGGACCATAAAACCAGAGAGGTGGAACGTTTCTTGCCAAGTGAACGGCGGCGTATCGTGGAAAAAGCGTAAGTCATTTTAGGAGTCAATCCACCATTCACTGAACCATGAAGGTGTTGTTTCTGTTGCAGAGAAGGAAACTGCATCACGACAACATCGTTTTGTTCATCGGCGCTGTCACGAACCCGAAACCGACGCTTTTACTGCATGAGTATTGCTCTAAAGGAAGTCTACAGGCATGTTCTTTATTTATATGCTTTCGTCATTTGGGCAAGCTTGTGTTATACGTTGTGCGACGTATTCTCAGTGCTTTGATCAGTAATTATAAAATACTTGCAAAAATACCCATCCTCCGGACAGGATAATTTGGTAGTTCGTAAGTAACACTCACGATACCAATATTTACACAAAATACCCATCCTCCGGACAGGATAATTTGGTATATCGTAAGTGACTCTCACGATAACAATATTAAAAAAACATTCAGGATACACAACATTATCACAGAAATATCTATCTATGCCTTATTACGTTTTGTTGACTGTCAATATGTTAATGATTTCTTTGAATCAAACTCACGAAATTGCAACGTAATGTTGGCATTGCTGGATTATAGTAATATAGAACATGTCATGCTGTGGCTTTTATAAGCTTGGATTGTAATTATAATGATGAAATCGTCACTCGTGAAATGTGTTTCCGCTGGAATCCTGATGAATGGGGGCAATGTGGGTGCTTCAAATATAAACCAATAATTGTATTACAATCACTGCTTTTGTTTTAGGATCTGATCAACAATGATGCTGTCAATCTGGACGACATGTTCAAGGTGTCACTCATAGGCGACTTGATAAAGGTAACCTGGCGTCGTTGTAGCTTTCCAGATAGAAAATGTGACTATATTATCATTGTAGCGTGCGTTGTATTTGCAAGTTCGAACTGAGTACACATAACTCCTACGGTTATTGCATTGTACACTCTAAATGACCTCTACATCGTTTCAGGATGTTTCGAAACAATGCATTAGTTACAATTGTTCTTATCCATCGTTTACATAACGATACACTATAGCTCGTTCATTGTAAGGTATGTACACGTGCACCAACTGTGCTTACTACTTACTCTTCACACCCTTATTGGTGCATAAGGTCAGTTTTAACAAGATTTAACAAGATTTGCCATCCAAGCCAAAGGCCCA
>SDWI01003690.1:3413-13720 GCA_009193005.1 Lamellibrachia luymesi
TGCGTGCGTGCGTGCGTGCGTGCGTGCGTGCGTGCGTGCGCGTGCGCGTGCGTGTGTGTTTGCGTGTCAGACCGACCTTACTGCAATATTGTAATGGGTTGGTGCGATTGATTGTTTATTTCTGTTCAGTATTCCATGGCATCAAGAGAAACCATCGAAGGGAAAATTCAGCCACAATGCAGTTACTGCGCTAAGACTGTTCATTCACATATCCACCCATGTATGTAGCCAGGTACTCATTCATACAGCTGAGTGAACTGTGACAGCTTGAGGTGAACGAAATTACCAAAGTTTCTAAAACGGGTTCTCGTTATAACAACTACGCCATCACGCCTCTCGGCATGTATCGTGATGGCCGCCAACAATGCAAGGGTTATGACTATGGACTAGTTCCCGGCCTCTAGTGAAGAACCGACGCCGAACTGTGACCTATGAGATCGGCGAATGATTTGCAGTGTTTCAGCGCAGCCAAGTCGATGACGCACGCAGCATTACTCGTCAACCGGAACAACGAATGAATCACAGAGACGTGGAGCTGAGATGTCGGCAGCCTGCGAATATACCCTCTCTATGATATGTCAAACAAAATATGTAGCCAACACAGTTGTGTTTTTTAATTTAGATAATTTACAGCTACAGTATTTAAAAAAATATATATAAACATTTCTAAAGACCAAACTACAGGCGATACAAACGAGTGAATCCTTAAATTATTGGGAGACAATGCAAAAACAAAAAGCAACTGTAGTGATACGGACTTTCACAGTTTGCAAATGAATAATTAATTACGACAACGTGGACATTCAAGCCTCTATCCCTACATACAGGCATGCACGTACGCACATACACCTACACACATACATACATACATACACACATACATACATACATACATACATACATACATACATACATTATACATATACACATACATACATACATACATACATACATACACATACATAAATACACACATACAAATACATACATGCAGGCATGCATGCATGTACTTATACATACATAAATTCATGTATGCATGCATGTACACATGAAAAAAAAAAACGAAACAAATACCACCGCCGCTGGCTTGGATGGCTCCTCCAATAAACATTTTGCCTACGCCCCTGTGTTTGTAAGTATTTACATTTTCCAAAGCTGAATTGTCACCACTAAACGACAACAGAGAAAGGAGTTTGTGACAACAAATAATCAAACACAGTGACATGCACTCCTTAATCCATCGATCTTCGAGAATCACCGGAACAACAACGCAACGACAATCAACATAATCTCACCGGATAACCGAATCCTTTTTGAAGTATAGTGTTGCTAAGGAAAGTAATCACTAAACTAATATGTTGTGAGACTCAGTGAGATGGCGATTGGCCGGACGAGATGACGCGGACAGTGGTGGAGATTGCAACGTTAAAATGTCGCCATACTATTTTTGTCGCAGGATCCGTATATACAAACATACCTACATACATACATACATACATACATACATACATACATACATACATACATACATACATACATACATACATACATGCATGCATGCATACATACATACATACATACATACATACATACACACATACATACATACATATACACATATACATACATGAATGCATACATGAATTCATGCTTGCATACATAACGGAACATCCTTAAGAGCTTGAATCGGAAATAAAAAAGATGAGGTATGAGGGAACGAACTCGCGAATATAGCCCCAAAAAGGGAAACAAAATGTGGAGAACGTTATAGATGATGTATGGGCCCAGCGAGCAAAAACATTGAAATAGTTAAGTAATATGGGTATGATTCATAACCCGCCATTGTGTGTTAGTATACGAATAGGGCATGTCTGCTAGCCGAATAATGCCTTGCATTTCATAACTTTTTGTGAAAATTGTTCATCTTGATCAGGGGCGTACTTTCTCAATGTGTAGAAAATCGATGCGGTCATGACGTGTACAATGTTTTGCCAGTTAGTTGGTAATGCTGATTGGTCAACTCTGTATGCGACTAACTAAGCATACCTTGATATGCATTTTCTTAGTACGCGAAATATATGTTTCTTCACCCATATTCCCTAACATGATTGCCAGTCACGGTTGTTTCATGTTTCCAATCCCGTTGCTGCTGCTGATTCGTGCACATCGGTTATAGCCACATCTTTTAGAACACGCACACCCTAAACAGTGTAAATCTAAGAATAAAACATGGACACAAAGCGCGCCTACCTCCAATAATGTGCAATTGTTGAATGTGTATTATACTACTCTCCTTTCTTAGAACGCCACGCCAACCATTGAGAACATAAATGCATAAGTAATACACCTATTTTAGCGGGATATCTAGATAAACACGACTCGAGGCGGTTTCCAGCTGAGCGGGGACACTTGGAAGTCATATAGAACGAGACAAGTTCACGAAGATAAATTGACCCAGTTGTTTACAGCGCTGTGGATCATTGTCAAGGTATTGAACCGAGCACGCATGCGTTTGGAGAAACTAGGCTGATACGTAAGAGTTTTATTTATTTGATGTATAGCCATGTTTACGAACATTTTGCACCGAAGTGCAACTGAATAGTTTTTTTAGTAGACAATAATAATAATAATAAATTATTTCTGGCCTGGATTCCTAAATAGTCACTACACATATGAGTTTTACCAACTGGAAACATTAAACCGATATTAACCAAGAAAAATCACAAATAAAGCCCTAATAAAGGAGAAGCTAAATGCAAAACTTTTTAACTGTAACCACTAGCTTCCTATACATCAGCAGTCCCTGACAGTAGCACCTTGAACGTACCTACACCATCTATACTATAAAGTAGTTTGCGGCTATGTATGTTTGTATGCATATATGTATGTATGTATGTATGTATGTATGTATGTATGTATGTATGTATGTATGTATGTATGTATGTATGTATGTATGTATGTAGGTATGTATGTAGGTATGTGTGTGTACGTACGTATGTATGTATGTATGTATGTATGTATGTATGTATGTATGTATGTATGTATGTATGTATGTATGTATGTATGTATGCATGTATTCATGTATGTATGCATATATGTGTGTATGCATATATATGAACGTGTGTCTGATGAATTATGCGATGTATTATTGTGGGGCGCGGTGACGCAGCGGTTAGAACGTCGGGGTTTCAATACAGAGAACCCGGTTTCGAATCCTCTTGTGCCGTTTCGAAGCTTTAACAATTTCATTCATCCCACGTTGCCCCAGTTCACTCAACTGTATAAATGAGAACCTGGCTACAGGTAGAGGTGGATATCTGAACGTATAATCTTCGCAGTAATTGCAGCGTGGCTGAATGTTTCCCAGATAATGTTTCTCAGTCAAGATGGCGTTGAAATGAACAGATCTGCCAGAGAGTGTACAGTGTAAAGCGCTTTGAGCATTCCCATAGACTGGAAACCGCGCTATATAATAACGTTCATTTACCGATTTTTATTATTATTGCACAAATATACCATGCTTTTGTCTTATGTGTCCTTGCAATCCGGGATGAGACTGACGTCGATACAGGTCCACAATTATTTGTGGTTTCTTCTTCCGTCTGTGGTCCTGTTCCATTGCCGTCTCCACTACCACTGTATATCGCTCTCGTTCTCCAATCCCCCCAATCCCACCAAACTACGAACACCATTAACCGATAAGTCAGCTTGTATTTATGTACGTTGCATTCAGACTGATGAGATGTAAATGGTCGTAACTTTGATAAGCGACGACTTCTTTGTGACAGCGTTGTTTAACTCAACAGCTTAAATAACCACACAACGATCGACTTCGACTACTAAAGGTAAAGGTTAAAGTACCTCTTACATAGCGTGGTACCCAGTCCTTGGGACAGTCCTAAGCGCCTTACACTTCACCCCTGACTTATGTGTTCACTTCAACGCCAACTCGATTTCTCCTTCAAGCAAACAGCCACGCTGCAGTTACTGTGCGAAGAATATTCGCTCACATATCCACCACTTGCCATAGCCATGTATTTATTAATACGGCTGAATGAACTGGAGCAACCTGTAGTGAAACAGTCCAAGCTTCGTCGGGCTTGTCATACCTCAGCAACACATCTTTGTAAACGGTCAGTTTCTCAACAAGTGTTCTGCTGTCGTAATGAACTAAGAGCATGTGTTCCTCACTGGGTTACATCAACCGAACGATTCGTCCAAACACGACTAAGGGACGTAAATATACTTTCACTGTGCATATGTCTATAAAGATGGCGAGTGACTACTATTCCAACATATACCTGGTAATATGTTATGATATTTTAATGTTGATCTACAATGACATTAACGTTACGCTTATAAGAACATTTCTGTCGCTACATGGTACGGCCACACTTTTAGTGAGGAAGCACTTCCGTTCAAGTCACACTATACGATAGATGGACGATGCGAGCAAAGAAATCCAACCTACTTATCTTCCATATAATATAATTATCAGATTCTCTCAGGGACGATCTCATCACATCGACAGTGCACGAAATTGGTTTCGTGGGGGGGGGGAGTAGCAGCAGTTTCAGTTATTGTCTTACAAATATGCATTTTCTAAAAAAAACGTGGTTCATTGTCTGCGTCCGTGCGTGGAGAATTGAATTTGGTGGATTGGATATTTGTCTAATGCGTGGAATATTGATCAGATAAGTATTATTATTACGTGTATATTAAACATAATGTCAATAGTTATAAATATAATCAACAGGTAAGTAACATAGCATAAAGTGTGTATTACAACACAAAAACAGTCTTTGTGAAGACTATTTTGTATAAATTGGAAACTTATCTGATTATAAAAAAATATATATTGAATTTCTAACATGGCGCCGTGCAAACGCCAAGTAAAGGCGATTCGTAATTTGACATGCCCTAGCTGCGACAGCTGGATAGACTTTGCAAAGTCCGGTGTGTACATTCGTGGGCAGAAGTTCAGGCAGATGATTTTTATTTCATATGTAGGGGGTGTAAGACAGTGAAATGTCTGCAGGAGCAGGTAAATGAGTTAAGACATATGATTTTGATGATAACAGGGCAGGGTGAGAAAGAATAGAGCAGAGGTGGGGAAAATGATGAGAGCAGAGGTGATGAGAACGAGGAGAGCAGAGGTGGTTAGAAAAAGGAGAGCATAGGCAATGTTAGGGAGAAAGCTGGTAAGAACTAGAAAGATGGAAAAAGGAAGAGTGTGCAACACATTGAAGAGTACCGGGTGAGTGGAGAGGGATTGTAAGTTGGTCAGATGGTCGAGGATAACAAGAGCAGAGAAAAGGAGAAGACTGTGAATCAGAAGAAGAAAGATGACAGAAGGCAGAGTATGCAACAAAAGAAAGGTAAACGGGTGAGTAGAGAGGGATTGCCAGGTGGTAAAACAGTAGAGGTTAATGATAGAAGAGAAAGGGGGTATAGTGTGCGGCAGGAAAGAAGCTTTGATGACGTAGTATCACAGGGGAAGACGAGGAAAGCCCGGATATTCATGGATAATTCCAACATTAGGAAAGTGGATATACTGGTAAACAGAGGAGATGACTGTATGCCTACCAGGGGCTAAACTAGAGGATGTAGCAGAGAAGGCAGGACATGCCATGGGTGGTGGCACGAGAGGTGCTTTTCTCTTGCATGTGGGAACGTACAATGCCGAACAGGAGGATACGTCGGTTATCGTTGGTAAGTACAGGAGTTTGGTCAAGACTCTTCAAGAGGCACGAATTGGACAGATTGTATTGTCGGGGATATTACCAGTAATGGGAGGCAGGGGTGACGAGCATAGGAACTGTATGATGATGGCGATCAACACACAAGTAGAGAAGGCATGTATGGAGGAGGGAGTAGAAGGGGAGGTGGAGTAATTTTATATATTAAATAATTTATCCATGCATATGAAATAACACTGAAAAATGAAGCAGATTGAAAGAAAGCAATTTGGTGTAACATAGTTACCAATAACTCAACATTAACAATAAGAGTAATTTATCGTAGTCCTAGCATAGGACAATATGAAGATGTAAAACTACAAAAGGCGATAAGGGAGGTGAGCAAGGGGGAATGTGTTATATATATTTGGAAGATGACATATCTAGCAAAGTACTGAAATTTGCAGATGACACAACATTATTCAGAAAGGGTACTAATGATACGGATAAACAAAGTTTACAGGATGATCTAGATAAATTAGTTAAATGGTCAGAAAAATGGCAAATGTTATTAAATTTTGGGAAGTGTAAATACATACACATAGGTCACCGACACATGGACGAAGAATATAAAATAGGGGATGCTGTACTAGGTAGAACCACACAAGAAAAAGACTTAGGAGTAACACTTATTGCTGACGTGAAAGTTTCCGAGCCACGTGGGATTGCTGCTTCGAAAGGAAATCAAATTCTAGGGCTAATTATGAGAACTATCACGTATAAGGAGAAACAGCTAATTGTACCCCTGTACAAAGCAATAGTTAGACCACATTTGGAATATTGTATAGAAGCATGGAGACCATATCGTAAGAAGGATATAGAAAAGTTAGAAAGAATAAAGCGAAGAGCAACTAAAATGCTTCCAGAATTCAGTGACCTTTGTTATGAAAACCGGTTTATTACAACGTGGTTTGACAACACCATATACCAAAAGACTAAGAGAAGACCAAATATACGTGTTTAACATAGTGAACGGTTATGAGGATGTTCATGGGAATATGTTCTTCAAACTTAAAGAAGGCAGTAGAACCAGAGGACACAAAGTAGCATTAGTTAAGTAACAGTGTAGGTTGGACTTGATAAAGTACTCTTTCTCACAGAGGGTGATAAATGGCTGGAACAAACTGCCAAATGATTGTGTTAATGCTAGTAGTGTTAATAAAAAAAAATAGAATTGACATATATCTGGTAAGGTCGTCCTATACATAAATGATCAAATTGATGGACTCTCGATAATCCAATTTCTTCCTTGTCCACTTTACATCTGGAACTTGTTGATTGGGATGGCAATCTTGTTCAATCTTGTTAACTATTGTTAAATTCGACGTCATGGAACGTGCGCAGTGGAGAATGGCATTGGGTAATTGCAAAACTGCGCAAGGTCAAGGCAAAATACGTTTCAAACATATAAAGTTTAGTTGCACGACATAGAAAACATGGATACACGTGACTCTGACATGACACCTACAGTGACGTCGGGCGGCTTGACTTGCCACTTTGTACCCGATAGCCGCGTCATTGAGTAAATAACCAGTGCCGTCCGTATGACACGCGTTCAATACGGCATTCAGTATTGTGCTCCATATGGCACGGCTCGTACTGAACGCGGGTGTAACAATCATTACTATTTTTATCCTCCACACCTGTTAAGTTAATTTCACGCTGCCACAATTGATATATCTACGTACTTGGAAACAACGAGGGATGGGGTTTCTTAGGCGTGGTAGGTAGTCTTCACATCATTGCAAATGCCGACTGGAACAAGTTGTGCGCTGGCGATACGCGGGTTATTTATCGTGCTGGTCGACAACGCAGTCGGCTAGATATTCGGTTCGTGCACGGCCTGAACACGACAAGAGTCAACACTGAATGTCCTACAGGCGGCACAATAACTGTGTGATGGAAGAGTTGTACGCGTGTGCCAAAGTTCTACATTTATTTGATATATAGATGTGTTTATAACGATGTCTGAGACTCACAGTTAGTTACGTGATTCATGTGCGCGCTGCTTGAGCATGTCGTAACTTAGCGCGCCCTCCTCTCCGGCTGATTTACAACGTGGATTTTCCGAAGGTATCAAAGCGAAGATTCGGGTATTTCCCACAGGGTGAACCAACGCGTTCACGAGTCTGTAAGTGAATAATCAGGGCTGCACCCTATGCTGACATCATTCATTTAACTTGTTGAGGGATGGGGCGCTCGGAACCTACCGGAACTGTGACGACGCCATATTGCACATTTGTTCATTAGACGTTGCACAACACAACAACATATTTAAATGGAATTCATATATTGGTAAAATTCCTAATTGTTATGACGTAATATTGCATACAGTAAAGTATATTTTGGTCATATGTACAGTTTCGGCGGTAACCCGTAATGTTAATGTTTATATGTCGGGAGGACTAAAACCCAAGGCATCATGGACCGACAACAAGTGAAACATATTTTTTGCAAGTTACATTTGGACGCAAACAAACACTGAAATAGTTGTACGATACAATAACATCGATTACTAAAGAGATGCACCTGTGCCATAATTAACGCTAACCATTGTGATCAGCACACGTACATACAAAGCCAATACAAAGCTATATCGGATAGCCTGTACTGGATGCTACACATATCGTATCGTGTAGTGTGTCATGCCTATTGTCAGATATTGTTCTAAGCAACAGGCGATACGACTGCTGTAACAGAGCAGTCATACGTTTGAACAAACGCTGCACATTTGATATATAGACGTATTTACAACTATGACTGCGATTGCGACACGCATATTTACATGACTCTTGCGCGAATGGCATATATTTGTCGTCACTGAACACCCGTACACCCTGCTTGGGTGGCTTATTATAACGTGAATTTTCAACATTTCTCAACAAGAAACATTACGTCGAAGACTAAATATACAAACAATCCTGTGGTGATAACTTGTGTGGACTGCTGTTCCGTTTATTGTTTGCAGCACCACGTTAACATTCCGAACCTTTGTTTAAGACAGATTCTTGTCACACACACATCTGCGGTCTGTTTTCTGTCCAATTCTGCCATGTTCGGCGAGTTTAAAGCCGGAACGGTTTCTCTCTCTCTGCGTGGCTCTTTTTGGTAACGTTGGTCATTAGTGTCATTATTCGGTTTGATCTCCTATATAAACTGCCTATTAGAATAAATCAGTTTGACGTGGCCACATTTGAAATCATAACGTCCTTTCTAGCAAGCAATTAATACATTTCTCCCAGGCAGTGGTACAACGCATTTTCAACATATGTGATACTCGTTTAGATAGCGCATCCTTGGGCTGAGTACTACAATGAATGTCATATGGAAGTGGCGGAGTCTACTTGGCTCACCCAATGGAACTATGATTTAAAACGAATCCACCTACAATTAAAGGAATACTTAGTTTGACATAATATGAAACCAAAGGTGGCATGACTATTATAAGTTGGCAGGATATATTTTATGTTAACCAACAACCTTCGACCACCAGCTCTGCGATTTACATAATCATCCCGAGGAATTTACGCCTGGTAAAGTAGCATTCATGATGTTGTGTTCAATCGGAAAGAGACATTCAAAAACCGTACTGCGCTAGTAAACCGCCGACTCTTGAGCACCACCGCCAGACGCCCGAATCACAACGCCACACTGACACTGCCGCAGCCCAGAGCACTGCAGACCTTCTGGTACACAATTCGGTCAATACATTAAAAGCTTAGTTCACTTCACCGGATGGAAGTTTAAATGTGTACGTGTAGTTGACACTGGAGAAATTGGCACCGGTCCAAAACATAAATATCAAACAGGTGGCTCTTGTGACGGTGATCACGTATGACAGGTATGCTGCATTTGAACAAATGGTATAAGTAGAGCCAACTCATATGACTAGATCAGGTCGGGAAGAGTCTCGTTCTACAAGCAACAAACCCCGTTTTGAAACAGGTAAGAACGCAGCTTATGCCTCGATATGGTTTGTGTCGTTGCAATTGTTATTCTATAGGTATTATTAAGAATAACTACGACATTCTAGACATGTCATATAATCTTTTCGAACCATTTCGCATACAGAGAACACTTATTATAGTACGTGTATCTAATCTCAGCAAATGACTTGACCACATTGTCTTTGTTGGTGACGTGTTCACTACTTTGCGTTGGGTACACAACAATTAATGGTCTAGTACGGCTTGTGGCTTACACCATTTTGGATTCCAGATTTCAGTGAGTCTGTCTGCCGAGGAGACGATGCGGGCCTTCGTTGTCCTACTTCTGGTGTGTAGCGTGCTGGCGGTGGCGCAGGTATGTGGGCATGAATTAGTTAGTTCTAGTTGTAGTTAGTTTTCAGCATTCGGCAAATCCCATTCAATAGCTAATGGCTGTGTGCACATCATACGCAATCCCCAGTGTTGATAGCTAAGTGTTTGCACCAAACATGCCTTGCACACCTCGGGTATTGAACTTGAAATAGTTAACTGTGATTTTTTTTTCTTCAGCACTCGGTACATTACATGAAATAATTACTACAAATGCACCCACGCAAGCACACACACGCACACGCACACGCAC